>JAQFZC010000429.1:0-51682 GCA_034695205.1 Dicyrtoma fusca
CCGTTTTGAAAAAGTGTCATTTACTAGTTTTGACTGTTTTGAAATGTGTTATTTACTAGTTTTGTCACATAATGATACATATTTTCCATTATGTTGACTTGGGACATATTGCAATTAAGCTGAGACTGGACTTGGGACACATTGCATTTACACAGACGATATGTACTTGGTTGGACTTGGAACATAAATGAAATCACCTCACATACACACACACACATTACAACTCCAAGTCCAACCTCGGATCGTAAACATCCCCATCGACGTTGTTTTAAATCTATAATAAATAAAAGGAGACTGGACTCTGCACACACACACACAAACACTTGGGACCTGTACGTATCGATAGGAGAGTCGTACTCAAATCAGACAGACATCCATTGAAGCTGATTACCCTGTTATTAAAATTATCATGGCTTGAGGCAGTGAGAGAGGCAGGAGATTTCCAAAGCAAAGCAAAAACAGGAGCACACACACACACAAACAAATGATGCCCTACTTCTATCTGTATATTCCTCCGATTGGACATGACATCCTCCGTATTTTCATTGGCAACCTTTTCTACAGATACAAATGTAAAAATCTCAGTGAGAGAAAAATCCCCATCAGATTCCGCGCTCGATCTCCTATCCTTATCTACACGAAAATACAACCGCATGTTCCAATGGAATTCTTTAAATCTGAATGGGTATCTTATCTACTTACATTATAGTATAGATATACCTATATACTTTTAAACTAAATAAGAAAATTCGGACAAAAAAACCGACAGTAAAAGCCCCCGCTTCCCAATGCCAATGCCATCCCCACCATCGCATCGTGCACTTCATTTACTGTGTAGTCAAGTCCACACAATCACAAAGCATGTAACTACATAGAACTGCACACCTACCAACTAATAATACAACAAAAAAAAGGTGCAACTGAAATGCAAGCCCATTTTCCTTCATTCCTAAAGCCCTATTCTATGTACAGTAGATAATTATACACGGAAACAACTACTACTGCTGTATGGCTGCTCTGCATGTTTCAAGAGGAGACTAAAATGATTTTTCAAGACTTGAAGTATCTGGTCTGGTCTACTAGTGTATGTTGTGTACGTAATTATCTATGCGTTCTCCCATGTATTAAACCTATCCCTGGTTGTTAACAGTTGTTAACGGTCGGACTAGGAATTTATGTTGAATGTTTTGCATCTATGTATGACGCTTGTTGTTCGTTGGCAGTATACATACACAGTGTATGTAGTAGAGGGCACGCATACTTTCCATACATAATAGGCCAGTTCGTAAGCAAAACACCGAGGAAAATCCTTTCCTAATCGTCAGTCCGTCCAACTAAATTCCTCATGATTTTCATGAAAGATCACGTCAGACAGAAGTAACCAAGAGAAACAGGCGAGCAAACAGATACAGATACAGAGAGACAGAAATTATTTCGACTGCAGCAGCGCAGAGTTGAGCAGGAAAAATCTCTACGGGATTTTTAATACGATACAGATAACGAAAATGACAAGGATGACTTGGCTCATTTAAAATAAGTTAAAGGCTTTAAAATTTGATAAAAAAAACAACAACAACATGAATAAATAAAAGATTTCGTTTCCTTTGCTTTCCAATAATGCATTGCACATTGCAATAATGCTTCTGCTTTTACTCCTAATCTTCACTACGGACGTCGCGTCGGTCTGGGAAAGAAAGGAAGCTTAAACTCAAACTCGTGCACGATTTCCTTTATATTACAAACCCTAATTTAGTTGAGTTAAAAAACCATGTAGAAATAAATAATGGGAAACTTTTATTTTTAAAGTGCTTAATGCTGACTTGTGCATTTTAAATATGGGAATATAACCACAGAAAGACAAAAGCAGATTAAAAGCTATTGACTCATCCCTTCTGTTTTCTACTGATGAACCAACCAAAATAAAGTATATAGACAATACAAATGCCATTATAGCAATTTGTAGCCTTTTCTTTCAATTCATCTCGCATTGTTGCATTTAAGTCAATTCAATTTGTCTACATTTAAATTATTTAGGTACTCTAATCTATTCTGCTCCGTTTTTTTATCTTTCTCTCTGTCTCTCTTGCTCTACTCTGCTCTGTCTGTCTGTCTATCTCGTGATAAGATCAAATCAAGTGAAACTGGTACCCCTAGTTCAGTTGAATTTGGGAAAAAATCTCTTACTCTTTTATCAATCGCCCTGTAATCACCTTAATTATATCTTGAGTATATTACATACAAGGGTCGACGTAAGGCCCACTTATTGCTACTACTACTGTAATGGTATGCATCAACAAAAAGCCCAATCGAAGGCAAAAGTACAATTGCAACGTTTACCTTTACTTTTACCAAGGCATAGATTATGCCTACAAATTGACGTGCAACACAGAGAAAAGTACAGTTAAACAAAATATCTGTAAACCTGTCTTTTCCCTAGTCCCAATAAAAACCCACCTATTTCATCTCTGTACAAATACGAGCAATAAAACAACATTTTTATCCATTTTCTTATTGATTCCTTAATTTCCTTGGTTCGATCTGTATCCCTCCATCTTGCATTATTATTACTTTCTATCAGATAAGATGCTCTATACCTCTATACGCACTTGACTAATATGAAGGTAAATATTTGTGAACGTGCTTAATTTAAAGTAAATTACAACATTGACAGGCTCCGCATTTGTCTAGTTGTTTTTTTTTGTTTTTTTTAATCTCTCCCTAAAATCCGCCTATCTCAGATTCTAACTCACGGTGTGTATCCCTTTCCCAATCAATGACTGCGATACGATTTCCAATTCCATTTCCGTTCCCAGATAATAAAAAACAAAACAAGGAAAAATATGTACAAAAGAATGATTGAGAATTGAGGAGGGAAAAAACAAGTTGCGTTTTGGGCCTGCTGCCACAGATCCACACAGATCCTATACCAACTTGGAACTTACTACTATATACCTTTTAAATAAAGATAATTACTACTTTGTACTCAACTTACTCCAAATTATCAGAATCAAGTAGACCAAAAAATTTTGATAAAATCTATTATTTACTTATTTATTTACATTGTTTATTGTTCACTACATAGAGTGAGAGAGAGAGAGAGAGAAAAAGTACAAACAGAATCCAACCAAATGTTCACTCATGCACAAACAATAACAATTTTGCACGACTGTTGTGTACATTTATGTAGAGGCAATTATCATATGCATAATGCATAATGATAATAATAATAATAATAATAATAGGAAAGGCAACTTTGCGGCTGCCACCGTTCCTTTTTAACTGTTCCTAAAAGTTGAAAATCGTTATTTCTTTTTTGTTTTTTTCCAAAAACTTAACGTTACCCTTGATAATTATTACTGATAACTGAAAGATTAAAGAGATGAAATAGAAAATAAAAACCTACGACGTGATGCACCCATCTCTGCCTACCTGCTTGACTAAATCACGATATCTTGCCATATGGCAATCCTCTCTGCCAACCATACGTTCGATTGTAATAAATCTCCATATCTTTAAAATTTGGAAACTTGGAATAATTATAATTTACAATTTACACACTCACTTGCATACAGTCCAAAAGGGATAAGGATTTAAGGAAGGAGCCCATAAGTCGATGCATTTGTAGTATGTACATGTATGGACGTCAGCAGTAGTAAGTTGTGGAGTCAGGAATAGGGTGGCAAGACAAATAGCAAATAGGTAGGGAGGTAAGTTAGAGGGTAGAAAATCATTTGCAAAATAAAAAATCAAAAAAAAAAAAATCTACTAAAGTCTACTACAATGCAGTGGGAATTAAAGAACCAAAAGGGAAGGCATTGAAACGGTTGCCTATTTATTGATCTTATCTCGTTATCTTAAACATATTCCTTATTCCTTTTCCACGTCGTGAATTTGAAATTAGTATTATGGCATCAAAATACATGACTTTTCTATACATGACTGGGCTTCGTTACAAAAGGTGCTCTGTTCAACACACTCTCTGTATAGCTTTCACTATCATTGTATTGTAATCATCAATTCTCCGAATAAATCACGTGCTCTATTTTTTCTAATATTACCATTCTTCTGGGCTCCTATAACCAACGCAACGTATGTAACTCAGCTACAGAAAGTATCCTTGTATTTATTAGTAGAAAGCCTCACTATAGTTATATAGCCATGTATGTATATAGCCCTCTCATCATCTGTCCGCAAGATCTTTAAATTGTATTAAAATTTCTTATTCCTAACGCATGGGCTTCAAGCCGCTGACGTGATGATGATAATGCCACTATAATATATGTAGTATTTACGTCCCTATCTCCCTCATCCCCTCCCATCATAGTCTTTTACACACAAATTAATATTATGATCTTATCTTGTGAATAAAATACAAAATGCTAAAAAAATTCCTCAATCCTACAGCCACGATTTCCATGCTCATTGGTTTATATGCTCAGAGAAGCAGGCAGGCGCCGAACTAATAACATTGCATCTCAGAAAGGGAAAAGGGAAGTAAAAATAGAAGCTCTTTGATTCTGATAAACACAGATCGAGTTCTGCTCCCATTTCCCCATCTTTTTGCTTATATGTTCAATTCAAGAAAGACAATGGAATTCCACTTTCCTCATCAAACCTCAACTCCCAACTCATTCATTTCCCTTTAAGGATTCTCTATGGAGGAAGAACTTGAAGTGAATCAATTTTTGTACTAATACTAATAAGCGATGAGCTCATAATCAACTTTTCATCTTGGATACAAATATGCCCAGAGACTATTTTTCAAGATGATTGGCAATCAGAATCAGAATCAGAATTAGAGGCTTGCTTGCTTACAAATATTCAAAGGAATAATTCACCACCACCATCGTCGTTTCCCTTTACAGCATCATAACAATTACCACTGCACAGAGTGCCGCACAGTGAGAAACCCTACCGGTGGTGATGATACATACATAGGTATAGACACTATATAGGTATATATAGCTATATCTACAAAATGTAATCTTCATTAGCATAAAAATACAATGTAGTTTTTCCCTCCGTTTACTATACCGTCACTACATGCTAAATATAAGTGCCTAGTGCATTCTTCACATACAAGAAACTTCTTTTTATCCTCTATCTCTCCTCTAATACTTTGAATAACTGATCCCTGGTGTATGTAATTCAAATATTGACATCAAAAGTTTGAATTCCACAGCCTTTTTGCAGTTCCCCTTCACTATACCAGATACATACAAGCACTGTAAAAGAACATCATACTGAGTGTATAAAAGTGAAAAAATAGTTGCTCATACATCCATTTCTATCTGTAATGCATATCTTCCACCATTTCCATTCCAGACGATTTCGTTGAAAGTAAAAGATGGGATTCTGCTATGCTATGAGGTGAGTGAAAGACGCAAAGGCTGTAGAGCAATAAGAAGAGTGCCAGTGGTCACAGGTACGTGTTGAAGATGCAATTTTATTTAATATTCTATTCTATTAGATTACACTGCAACAAACAAGACTGGAGGCAACCAAACCCATTTTAATGTCCAAAAAGCTCTTTTTCATCACTTCCATTCAACCAAGAATGGCTATTATCAAAATGAGCCCTGCTCACAACGAAGTATTTCCATCTCATCTAACTCATAGCGTTTCCTTACTATGATATTTACAATGTGTGTACATATTTTATTCACGTCCTAATGCACAGAACTAGCAACAGATGCTCTATTACATCTTTTTATTCATAAGGTCAACTCCTTGTTTGTTGGCAGACTTTGGCTTTATAGTTTTGCTTTTGCTTCTGAGCCCTCTCGTAAGGTACACTATAGTAGCTCGCGTAGGATTCTCCGCATTGAAAAACCTCACGACTAGAATGATGAATTTCGGCCTACAATCCACTAGAAGTACACACAATGAATAGGGCATAGTTAATGTATCGTAATACTCACTCAGGGCCCTATCCATATCCGTCCATGTGCGCGCCAACTGGACTTAATAACATCCTATGAATGATTTTATTTTAGATTAGCTTCTCTCATATTCATACTCAAGTATCAACTAAAGGACGTGGAGTAATTTTTTTTTCCCGAAAAAAAATAATTATTACGCTCCATTCTATGAATGGAAAATGGCATTCTCACATTTCATCCAAACCAGAACTAGACCCACGCCAAACCTGGGCCGATGTATATACGTATAGGAGAGAGAGAGAGAGAGAGAGAGAGAGAGAGAGAGAGAGAGAGAGAGCACATGCAACGTAAGACTAACAGCAAAAACCGCAACCCCAGACATGGTCACTTGCATAGCATAATTGTAAATTTTAATTTTAATATGTATTCCGTAACAGTTGCTGATCGTAGAGACACGAACCTAATGCAAACGATGATCGATTCTGGTAGTTGTGGCGTTACATAATGTTAATGTGCCTCCTAAAGACCACTACCAAAAGGAAACCAATGCCAATACCAGTTTTCCTCTCAAGTATACATTATTTAAAATGTAAAAAGCTGCCGACTTAATTAACTATGAAACCATTGAATCCCCAAGTAGTGTAATGCATTTCCCCTATGTTCTCCCTATATGTACATATAGATATAGCATCCAGCTGTTTAATACACCAATAATAATCATAATAGATATGCAATCAATTCTATGTACGACTCCCTCTACAATCTTGTATACTTTTTTTTTCTGTATGACTCTGCATTTAATTTAATTTAGAGTTAAAGAGTTTGGAAGGGACAGAAGTTCACCTTGATATTTTTGATGTTCACCTTACTCATTCAGACATTTGTAATCATTACAGATGGCTATAGACTGATAGGGAACTCTCTCTCTCTCTCTCTCTCTCTCTCTTCCTCCACTAGTTCTTACTAGTTAGTTAAAAACTAAAGTAAATTTCCTACCTCATTCTTCATTCTAGATTCTGATGATTATCTCTTGTTTCTGTATCAATATTCATCAGCCTATCTACCTCGTACCCGCGCATAAACTATACCTAGCTATCTCTCTGTCTGCCCAGTTTCGTCCTTTTAATTAATGGTACGTGAATTGGATCCTGAGTCAAAATCAAAGTACAATGTCAAGTTAGACCAAGCAAAGGATGCCAGTAACTTCACCAAAACTAACAACTAACACACACCAGGATGTAATAAGTCATGAGAATGAGAAAAATATACCTTCACAGATACAGATGAGATGCTGCCAAGAACAAGCCAAGAAAAAATAGTTTCTATTCTAATTCTAATCGTAAGAGCTTCTATTTGGAATTGGACCTGGAACCATTTGCATATACAGTCTAGTCATAGTGCACAACTATTCCGGCTTGTAGCCCAGTCGTAACCCAAAAATCAAGACCAATCTTTAAATTTTGAATAGCCTGACTAATCCGTATGTATGTTGTTATAGCAAATGGTCTAAACAGAATAATGTGCTGGCCCTAATAAGTAAGTATACGTCTATAGTAGTACAGTGTGGCACTAATAAAATCAATTCACACTCTTATTGTTAGTTTGTTGGACTAATTGTAAATTCATGCTTTTTTTCTTTAGATGGTCAATTTCTTGAATGTACATATGTCCCAGTTGAAAGGGAACCCAATCGATTTCCCCTCACTTACTTTTTCTGACAGGTCAACTCATTTTAAATATATATAGATAGTATATAAATTTGAAATGAATTGCAATTTATTCACCGTCAGCAAACAATCCATCGATAAGCTGTCCTTCAACCACAACAACAACAACTTGCCATTGAATTCTTACATCCACGCTTTACAAAGAAACGAGAAAACAATGGGCGCATTATTAACAGCACATTTACATACATACATCGCCAAGACCCAGACCCACTGGTCAACTCCTATACGATTTTATTTCAACATTTAAAATTGCCCAGGTAGGCCTAAAGGTACAACTGAAGGTAGGTAGGTTTTTGATTAAGTAACAGCTGACCGTATGTATGTCCATAGCTACATAAAAGTCGATCAAAAGTCTGGATCTGGATCTGGATCTGGATCAATCAGCTGAATGATCTCGACGCCAATTCTAGTTTTTTTTATTTCTCTTTAAGAAAATAATATGTCTTTGTTACATTTTAAAAAAAAGTAATCTCAGGCCCTACAGCAGCACAGTGCGGCAGCTCAGTCATTTCTATAAGCGTTTTCTGGTTCTTTTAAAGAAAAAAAAAATCTCGGCACTTAATTGCCCCCCACATACATACATTCATCACATCAAAGGGAATGGTGCTATCAATTTAAATATTTTGACCAATGAGCTGATTAGAAATTAACATAATTGATTGAAGACATTTAGTGGGGCTGTTCTCCCTCACAAGTCCACTCTGACTGAACGTGTGAATGACGAAAATATGTACGGAACGACATGTAAAACCTTTTACATCGGAATGTGACTGTGTACAGGGCTATTTTATTGGGACGAATGTAGTGCAATGCTTGCAATTCAATTAAATGAATTGAGTTGCATAATTTACCAAAGTGTTTTTTTTTCTCTCCCAACGCCAACCTCTAACCTTTTACTCACGTCTAGGCATTACATCCATTGAAATGTTGGCTAGTACAGAGAGTGTACACATGTCGGAGTTACATTTTTGACATGTGGTCTTCAATTTAAAAGTGAAAAAAAAACGCTGTCTTTCAAGTGCCGAATGTTAATGTTAAATCCCACTGAGCCCTGTACTGTAGTACACCCATGCAGTGTATTCAAGCAACGTGTATGTATGTATGTACACAAATGTATTTATGTACATAGCAGATAATTTTGCATGATGCATGCAAAAATTGGTATACGGAAGCAAATTTCCAGATGGCCAACCTACCTGAAACATTTCCAATGGCTATGTATGTTAGACTTGGCATTCATTTATGATGAATGCATTATACTAATTCTATCGCTATGAAGTGTGCGTGCACTTAACTACACGTTTTTTTTTTGGGTCTGTACACCAGAGAGACACTTTTGAGGAGGATAATAAGTCTAGGTCTAGTATCTTAGTACCTACACTTAAGATGTGAATGTGACGTTCTACGAATGACTTGAGACCCATAGAGCTCACACAATACGTCCCTATCCTCGAGAGATGCTCATTGTAAGAAAATAATTTCAAAAATTTAAAACCTTTAAATCTAAATTATACTGTGAATGCTCTCTCGCCCCATTCCAACTCTTGGCTCATATATAGCCTGTACATTCAAGATTAGTTTCAAAGCGAATGCAAAGGCTAAACTTTAAAATACAGGAAGCAAGGGGATTTTTTTTTAAACTTCTCCTTCCTCTTCCCTCTCATATAAATTACAGTGTTCAGCCCTAAAAAATGAAACTAAAAGTATGTCTACTAGTTAAACTACTAATGCGCTATTAAAATACTAAAATTACTCTTATTACAATTCATTTTGCAAAATAGGTGTATAATATGTATTATGTATGTATGTAAGTGCCTGTATATAAAAAAAATACTAAAAACATAAGAAATTTCATAGCCAGTCAACCTAAAAGGAGGCAAAATTTTGTAGGTAAAGCATGCATTTGATTTGGTTTTTTTAGAAGGAAAAGTTTTCTAATTTGTTACGATGAGTTGCATTCACACTCCTACCCATGGGCTTCCCTCACTGCGCTCTTTCACTTTCAAAGCGCGCTTGAACAATTTTAACTTTTTTTTTCACACAACATCAATTAATGAAAATCGGAAATCCCTTTACGAATGACTACATAATACAGTTAGCTGTTGTAACTGTATATCTATAGGCAAGTATATATACCTATATATATATATTCCATAATATAAAAAGGACACCAAAAAAAAAATTCATAAAAGTGAATGTATACAAAGAAGCTGAATTTCAAGCCCTTCCATATTATAACAATAAGACTGGACTGTAGTAGTACAAGTGTAAACAATTTGCATACCTCCAAGATACTGTCAAAGTTAAAAGCTCTTGTGCTAGCGCGGTCATCATCACTGTCACCCGAGTCTCGTTCAATACCTTCATCATCTGTCTCTGGCCTTTCTGCAGATTCACCTGAAAATAAAACAAAAAACCACAAAAACATGTTAAATATACCAAAAAACCATAGACGAAGGGGGGAAAAAATACACACTGTCTAAACCACAAAAAGTGCATTCACATCACATCGACATTCAACAAAATAAACATAACCAAATGTTGGGATAAAAAAAGAGAAAATAATAAAATATATATGAAAAAAACAACACAGCTACTGCATAGACACACACACACACACACACACACACACAAAACAACACATAAAGCCAAGAAACATAAAACCCCAACAATTACTCTCTGTCCGTGAACCATAAACATTTTAAACGCAGTCATGTTCTTCCAATTATTTATCATTTTTATTTCACACACACACACACACACACAACTTAAAACTAACGATAAGTCTATCCGCTAAACCAAATAGCAAATAATAGTAAAAATATATTAAAATAAAACATGAAATAATTTTCCAATAAAATTTACTACAGTAGGTATGTACTTACAAAAATAAAAAAAGGAGCGAGCATTTCAAAATATTCTTGGAAATAAATGTGTCAGAATTCACAGTAAATAATTTAGCAAGTTGGCAATTTGAACTAGTCATTATATCCATTATCAAATAGTAATTGCCAGCAATTCTATAGTATACCAACTAAATACCAAGTAGGTATTATTTATAATTAATTGATAACCAGCCAAATGATTAATACATTGTGCTTATGTCGCAATAATTTATTCTTTGTAGACTCAAACAACCGAAACACTAATAACCAGAGCCAGCCTACAGCGGTATAGACAGGTAGGTAAATTGATAAATAAAATGTATGTATATACTATACTACACACTGTACAGTTACTATACAGAATAACATAATTAGGCAGTTGGCTAAATACTTAATAGAAGAAACATCCGGCGTTACTTCCATCAACATTTAATTTCGGCATGCGGCAAGGGCATATAGATTAGTATGTAGGTAGGTAGGTAGGTAGGTAGGTACATACACGTCATTTGGCAGGCATTAAGGGAGGGAGGCATGCCGCTCTCTGCATTAAGCATTTCACAGTCAAAAACTTATCGCCATCGGCCTGTCATTTTACATCACTATCAGAATCAGAGTGCCACTAAATCACTAACAAACAACAAAACTCGAATGCTCCCTCACACAACACAACACAACACAGCCCTCAACTACTAATGTCTTG
The DNA here is from genome assembly GCA_034695205.1 of Dicyrtoma fusca. Classification (NCBI taxonomy): domain Eukaryota; kingdom Metazoa; phylum Arthropoda; class Collembola; order Symphypleona; family Dicyrtomidae; genus Dicyrtoma; species Dicyrtoma fusca. The sequence goes on from JAQFZC010000429.1 coordinate 11,198, forward strand.
AGAAAAAACTTTTTAGCAGTGTTGGAAGAAAATTATTAAAACTAAATTAATTATCGCTCAATTTCCACATACAGTAGTATAGAGACGAACTTCATAACTACTTTGCACAATCAAAGCACTTCAAGACAATCCCCATCAAAATATCAAAATCAAGTCCTTTCAATTCAACTTCAATTCACAATTCTCATAAATTTTTTTTCCCCTCAGCAAATTAGGAAACAGGATTCTCAGGAGCACGCACAGATACATACATACATACACAGAGCAAAGCCCAACGCATCTGTCTGTCATTGTTGCATTATTGCATTACATTGGCGGGGGAAGGAGTACCTATGTATTTGATTTGTTATTTTTTGTGTTTTTTTTTAATTTTCAATTTTCCACGCAACCATCAGAGAATCTTGTACCTACATATTGTAGGTTGTAGTAGTTACAAATATATACCTACAACTAACAAACAAACTACAACGTGCATTTAATTGCAATTTGGCATTCAGTAAAAAGAGTGGATGCGACAAACCAAAAAAAAAAAAATACACACACACTAACAAAACTATTACAACTCCAAGATACACAGATAGGAAATAAAAAAAAAACAAAGAAACATGCTTGACAGTGAAATCACAGTGAAGATAATTTACCCCAAGAAGCCATAGTCAGTCAGTTTAGAGTGTTCAGCATTGAGCCGACCGACCCACAACCCAGTTGAACATCAGAACAAGACCAAAAGATGACCAAGACGGTTTGTTAAGGTTTCATTTTCATTTTTATTGAACAAATGAGAGTCCACGAACCCAGAGAGAAGAGCAGAGCAGAGAACAGAGGTGAATTTCATGATTTTGTGTGTGTGTGTGTGTGTTTGTAGGGAAAGGAAACAACTTGGAGATGACATATCGCCGTGTTCATTTCATGTGTGCATTTTCCATTACAGAAGACAAAGCCAGATCAGAAGGAGACAGAGAGAGAGAGAGAGAGAGAGACAGAGAGACAAGCCCAAGATGACGAAGAAAGAAGAAGTCGAGAGTTGAGAATTGAGTTGAGTCGAGTCAGAAAGAAGACGAAAGACGAAAGGCGACAAAGGGATTTTTGTATATATATATTTAATTTTTTTTAATGCACAAAAGTTAAAAGTCGTAACAGTAGTGGATGTAGCCGTCATCCGTTCAAAGAAATGAGCAGAAAAATTTTCATTCGAGACCAGAAACCAGCCGAAGCACAGTAGACGTAGTAGTAGTAGACATGGCGTTGGTCGTTGCAAGATAGATACAGATATGAGATGACGAAGAGACGAGGAGGATGAAGATGATGATGATGATGATGATGATGACGATGATGATGATGGTGTTGTAAAGTAGTGTGTAGTTTTGTAGACACAAGAGAGGAAATATACAAATAAAAAATTACACCTCATTTAGATCCCATGTGGTATCACATTCATCCACGTTTGCACTGGCATACCTCCTTGACATTTTAGTAAAATGTACTAATTACTCACAAGACAAGATGATTTATATCTTGTCTTACAAACTAACTACGACATCCTCTCCTTTCGCTCGCGTCTGTCTGCTCGTCGAGCACTTTTTACCTCAACCACTTGTAAGTTATACCTGTATCAGTATTCAGTATTCAGTATAGGCACACACAGTATACACATTCATTTCTACCTTACCCACAGTCAACAGTCAATACCACTCTCTCTATGTTCCCCATAATCCATTCTACTGGCAAAGACACATCTTTACAATTTACAATTATCAAAAGAATACACAATAATTATTGCCCTCACTAGTCTCATATGTGCTCCTTATTTCCTAAGTGGATTTAAATACCTATACAATCATTTTGAGTTTATCTGTCTGTCTGTGTCTCTATAGGCACTGATAAAACAAATTCGAGTGGGACCCAAAATTGCTTCCTTGCTTGTGTCTATTACAGTACCTATATGTATATGTATACCTAGGTAGGTTAGTCACATTTTTGTCATTTACCCTTAAATTTTCCTTTTGATGGCCAGTGAATAACTTTTCAAGTCAAATAGGTTTACGTCCACTTTACTCTAATAATGTGTTGGGCTTGAGCGCCTTCGTCATTTAAACCACTCGACCAGCAGTTATTTTCTACGAGTATATATGTACATAGGTAATAGGCATATAGGCCTCACTTCATTTCATTTCATTGCCCATCGTGTTTAAATGAGCCCATAGTCAACTTACTTAACTATAGACGACCATAATTACGACCAACTTAGGATTAGATTAGATGGAGGAGGTAAAAATATATGTATATATATATCTTCGACAAATTCCTGTTCCTCTGTTCTACAAGCTCAGAACGCAAAGCAACGGCACACAAACCATTTTATTCATGCCTCATTTCATATTATTGGCTATAAAAGCTGTAAGGATGGGAATTTTGAGGGTATACATAGGTATAGGACGTTAGTACACATGTAATATGCGTATCTCCTAAATACCGAGCAGACGCGTATCTGAGTCGATACGCAATCCTTCTTCAATGTTTTTTTTTTTTACATCCCAATCCATAATCCCATAGAGTGCCACACCACCAGCATTCCTCTTCCTCCAACTTATTCCCCATGGCTACAATTTAAAAAGGAACAGGTAATTCGACAAGTAATATCAAAAAATTCTTCACTCCTGTTCAGTCCCGCTGATAAATTATGTATTATATATACAGTAGAAACTTTAGTGCATCATTTTATTTATACAAGTGGCTAGAGGTCCGTCCGTCTGTCTGTCTGACTGACTGACTGTACCGTTTTTTCTTTCCTAAATTATTAGGTTCTTGTCATAGCAGAGTAATAATTATTCACATAATAGTAATCCATAGCTTGATACATCTATCATGAGTTTAAGGCCCTCTATAGTCTATACAGGTGTACAGAATCAGAAGTATTAGGATCGTTAAAAGAAATAGCTAGGGAAGAGAGAGAGAGAACTGGACCCAACCAAACCAGAATGAGGATCTCTTAGGACGAAGCGAAGGCGAAGATGAGAAACGTTTCTCTTGCCAAATCATCTCAATCTTAAAAATTGTTTGTTCAACGATAAGTGTTAATAGTAATTCACATCCAAGTAAATTACCACACTATTCTGCACGTTTTTATTTGCGTAACGAAGGGAGCTTATGGATCTCTGCTACACAAACACAAACAACTACAATGCATGTATATGGTACCAAAAAGTAAGACGAAGCAATGCACTGCAATGCAAAACCATATATGACGAAGCTACCCCATCCTGCTGAGCATGAGATGAGACCTACCTATAGGCATACGGATACTTGAATTTGAATCCTATGAGATGTAAGTAAAAAGTCACAAAACTGAAATTCAAGAATGTCAAATCTGACAAATAAATTCCCAATGCTCCAAACACCTACAGGATTTTTGTTAAATGGCAGTACATCTCCATGCTTATCGTTACCTCATGTACTACATGTCCACCAAGTTGTAAATTTTCCAACAATTAACTGCGGTCATCACAAGGCATTTGAGCGTTTCATAGAATCCATTAGAAAATATTTCTTGGTTGATGTTACTCTCCTCGCATATTTACTGCAAAAACTCCAATGCCATGTGTAGACCCGATTACCGTCCCCTATCTATAAAGTCTACTTCTCGAAAATGGAACAAAGAACACACTTGACCATAATAACATTGCATTGGCAAGAGCTACAAGTCTATACAAGTCGTCGATATCATTGGCTCGAGAAGGGTAGTGATAAAGAGACGTGAATTCAGTGTAAAAAGACAGTTTAAATGGTGAAATTAAAAATGATGGCAATGCTGTGCTGTATCCCTATGCCCATTCCACAGAGACGCAAAATCTCGAAAAGACATGGGAAGCCACATAACTTCACTTCACTTGGACCGTACTTCACTTGTACAAATGTTATTGTGTTCCTTTGGTGTAAAATGACTGCTCTTTAATTCCTGTTTTATGAAAAGTTAAATTAATCATTTGTCTCGCTTCGTAAATTTATTTGGTGAACTCGTGGCTTCGTTATCCTTTCCGCTTCATAGTCCATTCTCTACCCTGGGATATCATTATGTGTAACATGGGACCACGCTCACTGGCGGCACACGGGATGGAGATGACATTAAGCACATGGGATAAATTATAAAGTAAAATTATTATCAGCCATTCATCACCTACTTGAGCACTGAACACGGACCCAACGTACAACAGCATAGGACTATAAAAGACAAAATGTCATCAGGGTACAAACTGTGATATTAATTCTAAAACACACGCCCGTCTCCTCCGTTGCGTTGTATCGTGGCATGGTGCTCCTTCTCCCTGTACGCACAGCCCTCTTATCATTTCATTTCTGCGTCCCATTGAGAGTCAAACCAAAGTATATCATATCCTACTAACAGCCCAGTCACTCGAATCAGTCACAAGGTGTCTACATAATATAACGCTACTTAAGATGCAAAATGAAGCCAGTCGAGAAAGGCCCAAAATTTCCCTATTTTTGTGGAATCATTCTGTCAAAGACAGAGAGCTCTATTGGAATCTTTTCCACAAATTAAAATTGAGGTTTTTCAATGCTTTGAAAAAGGTTAAATAACACATCTGCGTCTTTCCAAAAGTATAAATTATGGTTTTTGCTTGTTTTGAAAAAGTGCCATTCAATGTTTTGCATGTTTTCAAAAAGTATATATGAAAGTTTCCCATATTTTGAAAAGAGCAAATTGAGTTTTTATAGATTTTGTAAATTGAAAAAGTGCAAACGTGAGTTTTTATAAGTTTTGGAAATGATAAATACAGGCTTTGCAATTTAAAAAAAGTGCATACATGAGTTTTTACAGGTTTTGGAAATGATAAATCCAGGTTTTGCAATTTGAAAAAGTGCAAACATGAGTTTGTACATAATTTTAAAAAGTTTGAGTTTGAGTTAACTTTATTAACGTCTCAGGTTATTCAATATTTAAAATACTGCTTCCCAATAACGGAGACAATAATTTAAAGATTAATTAATTTTAAGATTAATTTAATAATTTAAAGAGATAATTTAATCACTATTCTAAGCAAAATGTAAAAATATTCCACCCTTCTTTAAGCAGAAGCGGATTTTGCCCCGTCAGCGGTGATATCTCTAAATGGCTCCATTTGAATTTGTGATTTGAAGGATTCTACATGTCACTACGAGCCACAGAGTTTCTCCAAATACTCTGCTGATAAGGACCATGCATATACATATAGCAACATCCCACATATCCTGACAGCAAACGGAGAAATTACAACTGACATTTCATCAATCCCATCGTCCTCCCATCATCCTTTATAATATGTCACACACACACTGGTTTATAAATGATTCACTAGATCCATTACGCGAATGAGTCGCTGTCGTACAGACCTTTAAATCAAAGGTTATTTCCTATTCCTTCCAAATGTACAAAATGTTACCACTCGCACGCCCAACCTATAAAGCTGTCCATGTATATCCCTCCATCCATCCAACATCTACTCTCTATATCTCCCTAAAACTGTCTTTTGTTTTTACTGCATATACTACAGATGGAAATTATAATTCAATCTGGTGGATTGTAGCAGCATCATGCAGTCAACTGTCCTGTCCCGAGGTTAACTAGTTAATCTACTCTGCTTTGCATTTGTTTGCTGAGGTGACAGTCAACACAGTACAGCAGAGACACAGAGAGAGAGAGAGATGGGCGCATTTTATACACGACATGGGAGATGAACGATGAAAAACAAAGAATGTACTACAAATTTCCCGTTTGTTTTCACACCTATCAAGACAAATCACCACCCGATCTCTGTATAATTTAATTTAAAAGAAAATAATATTTTATCTCCATTCCTAACGGGCTATGACTCAGTTACCGTGTGTGACTTGTGCTACGCCAAAATGTAGAGCTGTCGATACTGATTGTATCGAAATACGAATCGAATTTCCAGAATGTTAAATTTTCCATTCCAGATCGAGCAGGAAATCAAAAGAGTGAGAGAGCCCAAAAAAAAAGTGAAACGGAAACGATAAAATGTATACGCTACTTTAAAAAACACAGAAATACCAGCAACCAAAGCTTAGCCTATATCTTTATTGGACATGTAGCGGATTTTTAATATATTCAGGTTGGCTACTATAGCAATAATCCACACCCAACAACCACTCTAGATTCTTAGATTGCAATAAACGCATATCAGTATTGTATTACCAATCCATACAGTTCAAAGCCAAACACATACACACACTCTCTAAATGTAACAACAAACAGAAAGAGTGAGAACAAGAGGCAGTGCCATTGCCCGTAAAAAATAAATAAATCTCATTTGAAAACAGACAGACATGGAGACAGGATCAGGATATTCACGAGTCACTAGAGACATAGTGTCAGATTTAGACGCAGTGTGCCAGACCAAGAAGAATCGCAGCCCTCCAATGCAATGGTACACTCCCATCACAGGGTACAAAGTCAATAACAACTAAACTGCATCTTCATACCTGAAAAGCACTTCTTCCCAACCTCCCTTTTATCACTACTTCAGTACTACACATTCTATCCCTTTTTATCCTCATCAACATCATCATCATCATCGAGTAGTATCGGCAATAAATTATCCCATCATTAAAATGTAAAATTACCTAGGTTGGTGATGGCTTTCCTTTGACTGGGACTCTCACGGTAAATAGGGCCGGCCCTACCATGTATGTATGTACATACCTATCTAGGTACATTCTTTCAGTGTTTCAGTATTTTAGTGCTCTTGCACTTGCACAAAAAGGAAATGTCAAAAATTGACTACTGTTTCTCCGCGTCCATCCTCATCTCTGTGATGCACTGTCTAGTGGACGGAGAGTCTCAAGTGTTGTTTTTTTCCAAACCTCATTTCGTATTTTACAACCACAGAAATACCCTAAGCACTGTATACTGCAGATTAGCATAATGTAAAAAAACTCATTGTCAAACTGACTAGTGACTACGACTAGTGAGACAGAGAATAGATATTACCTATGTATGTAGAAAGATTCATGTTGCATTTGAAACTTTTACGCACTTTTATGTGTTCTTTCTCTATTAAATATTTTTCACCGGCACAAAACTATTACCGTTCCATGTAGGCATGAGAGTTTCAAGTAGGTAGGTACTCGTGTACACAGATAGAATGCAGATGCATAGGGACACAATTTAGGAAATAACTTACACCTGCATTTATCGTTAGCTCTGACTTGAGCTATAGGCATATTCGTACTGCTATACTACCTACTATAGGTATAGCTATATGAAATGTCAGACGGGCTGGCTGAAGAAACGGAGTGAAACCACATGTACCGCATGTTTCAAATGTTCATTTTCACACACACACACTCACTCGCCTCAAAACATTTGAACGTGTCATACATCTTTTACCTGGGATCTGTTCCCCGGATATATGTATCTATATATCCTATCACTTTACAGAGACAGAGCAGAAGTAAATGCCTATCTATACTCATTAAATGAGACAGTTACACACACCACGTCTCTTCCCTATACCTAATGATTACGCGCAAAAAATACAGATACTCAAGCATAGGTATGTACGTATTTCTATCAGTTTCAGTATTCGGTATTCAGTAGACTGCGTGCCACGCTCTGTCTTTCCGTGTTAGTTAAACTGTGCATGTAGGTATATCTATAGATACAATATAACTAGTCGAGAAAAGCAGAACAGGAACAGAATCACAATTTCAGTAGCGACAGAAACTGTAATCGTAACTAAAAGAAAATCATAATATTACTTTGGTAGCTATAAAAATGTCAATTATTCTGCAATGAATACACGCACTTACAATCTACAAGTATGTAAGGGTAGCCGTAATTTTTTTTTTTAGAGAAAAGGCAAAATGGGAAACAATTACGAATACAAGCAAACCAGAACCAATATATATATACATGTGTGTACATACATATAGATGCGAAAATACCTACTAAACTACATTGGTACATACAACTACCGCCTATGACATGACTGCCCTATAATAATTCCCAGTAATAATTTTCTTACCGCAAAAACGGTAGTTATATACTCATATATTTGTAAAAAAAAAAAAAAAAAGTAAATGCCTATCGCTGCTGCTGCTGCTACTACTGCCGCCGCAATGGCTGTTACTGTCATGTCATTTCATATTCATGTATAATACTAATCGTCTAAGCTCATTAGTGCGGTAAAACATTTCCAATTTGGATCTACATGGAGCAAACAGCAAAATTAATGGCACAAGCAAGAGCCCAGTGCATTGCAGATTGCAGTCAACAGAGCAGAGTCCTTTGGAGAAGAAGGGAAAAAATCACATTGAAAAATTGATTATCATACAAATTGCATTGTGTGCACATAACTGGAAAAGTAGAAACAGATGTTCATGTTCTGTCTCTGTCCTGTGCAAGGCACTGTAAAAATCCATTGCAAATGAAAAGTAAAAAACTGAAAGAGAGAGAGAGAGATCCCATACCAAATATCACACACACAGATCAGGATCAGGATCAGATTCTGGTTTGGTTTTTGGATTGCCACTCATTTGGAAAATTTAAATGTGCACATGAAAATACATATGTATTGTTGATGGGAAGTTTGAGAGTCAGACCAGTTGCATGTAGTATTTGGATTTGGACTAATCGTAAAAAATGTTGGGACCCTTTATTTTATTATTTACAACCCATTAGACTCCACTCTGAATGCATTTCACCCATATTTGACTGTGAGAATAAATGTTGGACACGTTGGGATGATGGCAGTTGAGATTCGCAATCGTGAATAGATTTCTAACAACCAATACACCAGCAGCACAAGCAGGACGAGATCAGAGGATCACACAAAAAAGCTCGCTGTCTAAGACACAGTGTCTACAATTATTCATGGCTCGTATACATTTTGGTAGTATTGGTATTAGATTTGGCAAGCATACGAGCTGCGACTTTGTTTCATATAGGCTACATTTTTTCCCCCTCTTATCCAACCAAGAATAAGCCGTTAAATTATGACAGGATTATTTGTGATATTAGTAACACACACTTGTATGTAATGGAATGTAACCGAGCCATGTGTACTGCTATTATCTGTACAGTACAAGCTAACGTAATCCTTTACAGCTTTCATTATACGTACTGTTTCAAAGAACAAGCGATCAAGTCCATTCAGGCTTTGCTTTCGCTGCATCAGCCGCAACGCAACGACACACATAAATATAGGCAGACCTACTCACACTAGCTATTTACTCTGAGAGCCTGTAATTTTGTGTGTGTGTGTGTGTGTGTGTGTGTGGTGTCTTATAAAATTTTTGCAGAAATAGCGGTGGATTGTCGTCGATACTTTAAACTCGTGTAATCAAAGTGTCATGTTTTGAAAACAAGGACTAAAAAATCTTGACAGAAATTATGAGGTTGCTGTCTCGAGTCTTACATAGTCATATATAGGAGTACACTCGTACACTGCATCGCATCGTGTGACTAACTAACTAGCTATTTAGTATTTAGCAAATTTGGAAGTTTCACGTGTACGGTATCATCTTACTTCACCGCTCAGAGTGTATTACAGAGCTTCGCATCTCAAAGTCTTTGAAACCTGAGAAACACAGTACTTCAACTAACGTACCTACCTACCTTCCTACGTAGATACACGGTCCTGTCGTAATTTCTCCCGTAAATTCTCTAAATCAGGACAATAAATAAGCTGTAACGGTTTCTTTCAAGTCCTATGTTCTCCAAGTGGTCAACTAACGTAGGTACGTATCATAACATACGGCGAGACAAGAGACAAGACATGTGTGCCCGTGTAGACACTACTTACTAATATGACTAAGAGCCACTCTCAAACAATAATGCAATGAGCAAACAAACTTTAATGTATACAACAACATAGCCTTACCTACAGCCGAGTTCTACAACCACCTAAATAACTACCTGGCTAAAATATATACGACAAGTACAGTTCTGCTGTAGTGTGTCTACTACAACAGAACCAATTTCAAACAGTTATGTAGTCAAACAAAACATGATTATTCTTGGTTAATTTACTTCAAGGCTTCAACTTTGCACACCGTCAAAAAAAAAATAGGCACTATCAACACAGAGTCTCCTAATTGATTCTCGAGCCAAAGCCCCATAGCACATCAAATTTTATGAAATCCTTCGGTGCTAGATAGATAATATAGGTAGGTACTTTATTGTTTGTTACCCCTCCAATCTGTGCTAAACCCATTCCGATTCTATTCTGTCTGCAGTTGTGTGTGTGTGTTTTTTTTAAGTACGACCGTTCCTGTGTCTATACTCTTCGGACGGTCATTGAGTCGCTGTAAAAAAGACGATAGACGATAATAAACCACGTCTCACGTATTACTCGGCCTATTAAATACATACTTATCTAACACAATCACACTCGACGAACAGAAGATGTAAAATTGCCCAGAAAATCTAAGCGTGCTCTCTACAGCCCAGCCGAGCCGTGTCACATTAAATTGTAGAAATTTTTTTTACCATTTTTCCACTCAACTCACTCACAATGCAGCATAAATACAATTCATTCATTGCAATCCCAATCTAGGCAATAGAAAATACTACGATAATCCAAGCAAACACCACCGTCTCGGTAAAGGTAGAGCAGACAGACCTTCCTTCGAATATTCCCAGTCCCATTTACCCATTAGCAAGTGGTTATGCCTATATTGGATCAATAACGTTCATCATACTTTGGATAATTGGCAGGTGTTGCCAATGTCTCTAATTCATGCTTAAAGGTTTCGTCTATGACCAGACGTCAAAATGCCAAACATTTGTCTTTTTGGTTCCACAGAGGAACGAACGAACAACTGTTGATTTTGATGCTGCGTCTAATGTTACTGTTGTATGCATTGCTGAAGCTCATGTTGATATGATGGATTGAAGTCTCGTACTGTATCATTACTCTTGTAGGTACTTTAATTTGATATCAATACAAGAAACTTGACTGTCTCTAAAGACAAAGTGTGTGTGTAAAGGCAGTGTACCAATATAGGCTTAGGAAAACAGAAACTGAAAATGGTGTCACCGTCATCCTCAAGAACCTCACAGAGTCTCTGCCAACCTTAATAATTAGCGGTAAAATTTTAACAAGCCTATGAAATGTTTTAAAATAATATAGCTTGAGTGTACTAAATTTGCCATACTTGTCAAACATAAATGGTTCATCAATGACTGCTCCCTCCGAGCTCTCGCTCAAAATAATAATAATGTACCTGCGCCCATCATGTGTAGCACAATACAAAATATATGTACGTAGGTAGGTAGGTAGGTAGGGAGGTAGGGACGAAGGTAGATAATTATATTACCTATATACGTCTAGTTCAAGATCAGTGAGACAAATGGCAGTAGTAGTGGGATTTTCAATTGATAATTTGTACAGACGCTAGACAGTGACGGTGACGGTGACATGGATAATTTCCCTCAAAAAAAGTGAGTAAATCAAAAATTATAATTATATAGCTATACGGTCGGGGAATGGCCTACGAGTACAATACGTGTACAAAATCAATTGGAAAGAAACTTAAATTGAAACTGTCCAAATTCCAAAGTTGGAAATTCCCACTGCACTGTCAACACACTTAATAGTTAATATTACACCTGACAAAGTGGATTATTATTGGGGTTAAGCGAAGCAAATAAAATTATTCTTGCATACCGCACCATACCGATACCGATACCGATACCGATAGACACGCATTAGACATAGTTTTGGATTCACTTGACGCCACTTTTCGCCATCATTCCCTCTCCAAAACAACACAGACAGAAGAAGTGAAGAGAGAAATAAAAAAAAAACAACAACCAAATCTCGTGACACTAGCTGACTGATTATGCTCGCATATTTGCTACTGTCTTGTCTACCTTGGATCCCTACTCACGCGCTTCTATTACCTACCCTTATTCCTATATAGACCTATACATATACATAGGCTTGCAAGTTTGCTTGTGCTCCTTCAAATATGAACAATGAGTGCACACCACGTGTATCCACCAATTCACTCTTGGATCAAATCTTGGATGCACACGGGATTGAAACAGAAGACAGAAGAAAAGAACTGCATTGCAATTTAGTGCATAGGTAATATGTATGTATGTATGTATGTACATAGGAACGTTGCAGTAGATCTAAAAAAAACTGCGAAGGTACGTCGAGACGCATACAAGTAGGTAGGTATTCTGATTCTGTAGTAGAAAATAAAATAATAGTGGCAAAGAAAATCTAAAAGCCTAATCAGAAATCATCCCATCACAACACACACACACACCAGCACCACTCCATTATATATATTACTTCAAATTCAAGACTGAAACACATATAATGATGATGATGATGAGTCTAGGACGGGGACTAGAATTACATACCTATCTCAACCGTGATGATTTTTAATGCAAGCTCATGGTGATCCTGATCCTCATCATCACCGGCGCATCCCATCCCATCCCATCCCATCCCATCGTACCGTGCCATACCGCACAACATGCTCAATAAATGTAACATAACGTAAGGACAATAGACACTGCGAAATAAATTCAATCTGAGCCAGGCACACGCACATCACATACATAAACTGCAGTGTTAATAATAGTAGTACCAGTACCTACATATACCTACACGGTACACCTAATACTTTGTATGACTCTAATTATTATGATTATTATTATTATTATTTTTACAAAGGCAATCTCCATCGAGCATCACCAGTGCATCACATCCCATCGCATCATATCCCATAAGGTAACTTTTAACTTTCTAAAAAATACTATTCTTGATTATGATTACAATTCACTTTACTTTTTCTTATTCGTTAGATTCCTATGTATCTACCTATGTACGAAATTACATATGGGCAGAGCTCAGACATTCACAAGTTTAACCTTAACACATCTACGGTCCACACTTTAACGTCCCACAGCACAGTAGCACTCATGCATCCCTCTCTGCATCTAATCCTAATAGATAGATAGCCTACCATATGATTGCCAGCCATAATTATTATTAGAAAATAAAAGTTTTTGTAATACTATGATTGCCCCTGCAATCCACAGATGAAAAGATTACTGGTTAAAAAATAATATTTTAATTATATAAATAAAGGAAAAACTTTTTTTTAGCTTTGATTTTTTTTAATAGTTTTTCAATCTATTAATAGACTATTAAAAAACTACCAAAAAAATTTAGATAGGTTGGTACTTTAGAAGTGAGAAGGTAGCAAACCACGGAAGGAGCTCTATCTCAATCTCGATACAAGCAGCACTCCATATTCCATTGCATTGCACTGTAATTAAATGCAATTAAATAAGAGAAAAATGCGTCACTGCTTCGTACTTGTTAGTTCTTATCCAAAATGAATGTATGTATGTATGCGTAGTACCATCACATACGAATTAAAGGTATAAACTTTTGGTTTATAATTAGCGTGTATTGTGTGTATGGTTGTGTTTGAGGGTCTAGTAGTAAGTTAATTATAAAATACGAGAGTGGAATCCAATCACGATCATAATCATAATCGCAATCCAGTAGTGCAGTGTCAAGTATTTGCACATTGCATTCCAGCCCACTGCACTGCACTCCCTTCTGCATCTCAGCATCATCGAAATACACGGTTAATCTTGAATCTCAAGAATCAAAGTCAAGTCGTTCGACTAAAGGTAAAAACTCTCTCGTGGAAAACATACAATGTAATCTACAGAGTAAACAGCCACAGTAGTACTTACACAAATAAATATAGGTATATATGTATAAGTATACATTGGAACTTTGCTTCTCATTAGCACATAAAAATTACTATGACTAACGGCAATGAATGAATGATTCTTGACAAAATATATAATTCAGTATTCGTTGAAAGTCGTGCAAAGACTTTGTAGTAGTATGTATAGGTACTTGTCTATAATATTCTTGAGAGTACTTTAATATAAGGCCCTTGGCATAACACATATAGACACACAAACACACAAATCAAAAACAAATAGCCATGCCCAAGAAAAGACGAACAACGTGAAGACGAAATAAAATGTTGACTTGGACTTGCAAGCCTAGTCAAGTTCAACTGCATCTGTATAAATAAATAATTCCCAATACCTAAATAACTAAATGACTAATTACTAAATACGCTCACCCCAGCACTGCACTGGTAGGCCTGAAAGCGTTACTAAAACCATTATTACCATGGAATATTATGCCTCAAGTGCCTTTTGCCAATAACAGTATTTAAATCCCTACCACACAATCTGTATAATTTTACAGCTCACAGGTCTGTAGGTGAGAGCCGGAGCATAAGTGCAAGGAGCAGTACATAGACAAAAGTGGACGTAAATCCCATCATTCAGATTCACCCACTATGATAGAAAACTCAAATTAAAAAAATATATATTCTGTACAAACGACCTGCTCAATGATGTACTACACGTTTATTTTCTCATCTCTCGCGACCCCAAGTAATTATAGGTAGTACTAGTACCCCGTATACATTGTATTTATAGTCTTGGTCATTATTTGTATGCGCACTTGCCAGTCCCTACACACTGATTAGAACACATCTTAAATCTTACAATTATCTGTACAATTAGCCTGTGGTGATTAGCTGGGTAAAATCATGTTAAAAGCTATTTTTCTCTCTCTCTCTCTCCCCGTTATACTCGTATACAAGTAGTACTCTCTTTCATTTGCATTTGTTACTGTTGTTTTTGTTGTTTTAATTAAGGAATGGTACAAGTGCAAATTAAAAGAATACTTTAAAGTTCTTTAATACTAGCTGCTCTGCTGATCCTTCAAGTAGTATTCCTATCAAGTATTCTTTCACCCTACAGATACAAAAACAGAATGAGAAAAAACTATGTCTACTACTTGTAAAAAAAAGAAGGTAAAAAAAGACCAACTTGTGCTCTGCTTTTATATAATAGTAACTGACCAAAAAGTAAGTAATAATTTGACCATTCTCATTAAGACTAGTGAACTACAAAATATAAAACAATGGGATAGGTACTACTCCATTCTACTGCCATATATACCTATATATAATCCATTGCAGCAGCCACAATAACATTTAGCTGTCGACGTCAACCAGTAGATCTGTGGCCTGCCTTCAAGTGTAAACCAGAGTATAAGTAGAGTACATACATACACAGCCTTACAGTCCACTCGACGATTTTTCTTTTCTCTAATTAAGATTTTAATTTGAGTAATAAGGAAGGAGCTGAAGCGTCTCGAGTGAATCAGTCAGACCCAATCTCTGAAATCTCTTAAACTCAGGCAACAACTCAAGACTCTCGTTTGAAACCAATTTGTAAACAATACAGCGGCTACATTTTTCCTTTTGAGCTATAACAGACATAATCGTAACGTTAAACCAGTTAAATTTTTAAACATGTGAACTAGATCATGCAAGCTTTTGTCCAATATAAAAATTAAACTTTTAAACTACTCAAACTCTTTCAACCTGCTACAACACATTCCCTCAACTATTACTACCAACTTTGGTAGCAGCAACACACAAACACTCGTACGAACGAGTGTACAGGTGATTTCTATATTTCTGTTTTTTCTTCTTCTTCTTCTTCTTCTTCAGCTATTTACTTACAGATGCATTATATGTATCCCTATAGCTATGGTGTCCTATACTACTACGAGACTTGGAATCCACGAGGAAACTTTGACTGAGAATTGAACAAAAACATTACAAAAGAATCATTTGTCCATTAGTTGCGCAAGAAGGTTCCTTGCTTGATTTATGACAGCACACAAGACGTACAGTCAGAAAAGACGAAGGAGAAAAAAAAAACAAACCCAAAAGGTATATAGTCGAAGCAATGAATGAATTGTAAATGGGACCGTGCGGTGAGTTTTCTAATTTTTTCAAGATTCATGATTGCAATTTGCAATTGCAATTTGTAATTTTAAAAGGGAAGTAGTAGATAAAAATCAATCTTCGCATGCAATCCAGAGCACACGGTACTGTACAGAACTGAGATACAGACAGATGCTGCGTAGCCTATATATCCCCAGCAGCGTATATAGGTACATACATTAGGGTAGTTGAGTCAGATAAAAAGACGATGATGGGGTGCAAAGAAAGGATAAGATTTATTTATTTAGTTTACTTTAGTTTAGCTAGATCTCAAATTTACACTTCCTCACATAAGAATTAAAGAATTACATGCTTGCATTACAACAGTTTTAAGAGATTTTTTTTTACGTAGGCAAGTCAGAACGTTCCATTCCTTTTTCTTAGCTGGTCGTATCTGCATTTGCTTAAGCTTCCCACAGCAGCAATCCATTATGAGATACACCTTCCCTTCAAATATAGGTGTTCTACCTACATAATCATCGACTCCCCTATTCCCTGTCCTTCCATTACATTTCACTTGATTCCATTTCATTTTATTCCATCTTTCTCTCTCTCTCTCTCGCTCTCTTCTATTCCCTTCACGACTTCTTCATGAATTCGTTTGAGTCACGCTCCTTTAAGTCACCAAAGTAAACAGACCGAAGGTTTTCAATGTAATCTAAGTCAACACCGAACAACTGAGTCAGCTCTACTATATCCCTCTCTCGACTTCATTATTATGACATGGGATGGTAGACAGTGCAGTGTGCAGAGGCACTCTACTGCAACCGTCGAGTGCATAGCACTATAATAATAAGACAGCCACCACCACCGCACCGCTCTCGTCTCCTGTATATAGATAGTCAGAGTGAGTCGAAAGAATTTATAGAATTTTTTAAATTCACCTTCTCATCCACCACAACGCATTACATTGCATCTGAACAACACGCCAGTAAGTAACCAGTAATGCAGCCTACATCTCAAACAAGTAAGCATCTCGAGGGGAGAAAAAAAAACCTGAGTAATCAATTACTCTATTAGACACTAGAAATCTGTAGCATGATTTGTCATTTGCTCCTTAAACGATGTAAACAGTAACAGTAAGTTGGTATATTTTTAAATCCATACGATAAGACTGTTGCAAAGACAAATATGTACTGTGCAGCTGTGGATAATTCAAATAAAATATTTTTAAGAAATCACTTACAAGCTGCCCAGACTGTTGGACTCGTTGAGTCGCTTCTGGAGTTTGAGTTAGACTTGTCAAAAAAAAACGAAGAGGGAAGAGCCGGAGAAAAATATTTGATTATTTGAAATTCATACATATTCAAATATTAAATGCCCCTTTGTTTGGACATATAAGTAAGAGTCAACTAGCCTACTCCACTAACCACAATCCAGGAATTTCGTCTTCTACCAGAACACACAGCCACAGAGAACGGACGACGACCTACCTATGCAATAATGTTTTGGTACCTCCATGCCTATGTACATACTATATCCACTGCCAGCGCCAACACCAACCCACCACCTACCTTATACCTGCCTAATATATATGTCATGGCAATGCATCTTCCTCTGCACTCGTACTTATCTCAAATGCATAAATAAATGAAGAGCCATGCTTGTTTTATTCACTTGACTAGCCATAATCTTAACTTAATAAAGTAGATAGGTATAGGTATATGAACTTGCTCACAGTATAACCATCGAGTACTAGTAGGTACTTGAGCACACACACACACACACACCAATCGTCTCCAAACATGCATGCAAAATGCAACAGCAATGACCATGGCACAGAGTCTCTAATTGTGAGCCTAATATTTTGTACTCGACGTTTAAACCAAGGGGACAGATGCAGTGAGAAGACGGTAGTAGTGTGGTTGGAGTGGCAGCATAGTTTGGTTAGTTTAGTCTTTAACGTAGTGCATGAATTAGACATTGATGCACTGCAATTCAAGCCAAGATTTATCACCCTTTCGGTCATCGTTCGCCAACATCACACTGAACTGTCTGTCACTTGTTAGGAGGAGAAGATCTACAGTCTGCCTGCCCTGTCCCGTCCCGTCCTGTCCTACTACGCACAGACAGAGCCATGCAATCCCATGGAAGTCAAGCAAGTCCCAACTAAACAACGACAGCGAGCGAGGAGGATTTGGATCTTTCTCAAGATTAGACAAGACGTCTTGGGAAAATGGATTTAGTTACTTCAAGACGTGAAGACTGCACTGGTGTCCATGTAGCATGTAGATGATATGTACATTAGATGTTATATTTTAAAGTAGGCAGATCACTTCTTTAAGCAGCTCACCATGCCAGCCAACATTCAAACAATATAATATAAATACCAACAAGATCTCAAGACCTAAAGTCCAGTCCAGTCCAGTCCAGTCAAGTCAAGTAGACAGAAATATTCAAGCTCAGCATACCAAAGTAACCAAGCTACCCCTACCCACCTAAAGGATTGTGTAGAGCGTGCATTTAGCATTGTCCACCTCAAATGTAAAATCCTTTTAGGAAAAAAAAATATCAAATCTAGTCAGTCAAAGGCACACAATGAAGAGGGAATACTGATAGAAATAAAAACGATGAAGAAGATTCATGCATGTATCACATCTCATCCGACATTTTCGTCCACTTGGCCACTTGGCCCTGTCCATCTCTAGTTCTTGTTTAAGCAAACAAAATCTCCTTTCTTACACACTTGTATCTATAGATATATCTATATCCCCTCCAATCAATGTCCTTGTCCTGGTATATGCCTAAGACCAAAGGCGACTTTAACAACAACAGACAACAAAAAAAACTAAAACCGACACGACAAATTAATTGTAAGCAAGATGGACACACGGACGCTTGTACCTGTACATACTTGAGTCAACTTGAGTCACCCAGAATGAAAATGAACAGAGAGACAAACTTACGTGGTACATCTAATGCGTAATCCATAATCTAAAAGGAAATCCAACCATGGAAAGTTGGCTTAAAAACAAGTGTTCACATAATATCCGTGTGTCATGAAAGTCCGGCCGGTTCATTACTATGCAGTCTCTGTTCTATAATAAAATATCCCTAATTCTCCAAAGGAGAGAAGTCAAAGAAGTTATTATGGGGTTATAAGGCACATTTTGAAACTGGAAACTCTCTCACAGATGAGGCAGATAGGCTTTTGCTCCTTGATGGGGTGTGGCGTCCATCTTTCCTACAGCAGGTGGTACCTTACACACACACACACACACGACAGACAGTGCCAGTGTAACACAGATTTGTAAAACTGACTAGTAAGCTCTATTCTGATCTGAAACTCGGATTCTCTGCTGATTCCCTGTAATGTCCATCCGTCGATTGGATGGCAGTACAATGTATAGGTAATATAGATAAACTAACTAGAAGCCAGCTCTTTCGATTTGAACCTGAACGAACAACAACTTCGGAGCGACCACTGAACACACACATCCAGAGGAAATTTCTCTGATTAAAAAGATCATTAATGAAAAAAGTCCACCTTCCACGAAATCAACTCTTCTTACATTCCTGTGCCGACGCCGGTGCCGATATGCCGATCCCACCTTTACCTAATTTAAGTCACCTGCACCCTTTCAACAACAAAAAAGTATCTATCTACCTACCCGTAAATGCCCATCCTGACACACCGGCACCATACCACTCCAAAAAATCCCAAATTAATAGGTTCTATACGAATCCCCTTGTGAAGGGAAATCCTAAGTGATTTTAATAATCTACAACAATGCACGTAATACCTGGGCATACGTATATGTAGAGTGTGAGAGCGTTCACCAAATCATCAGAACACAACACGTCCGATGAAAATGACCCGTGAAATGAGCCTTTTTTCCCATACTTAAATCCCACCAAATTACTATTATTACTTAAAGAATCATTTAAATCTGTAAACGAAACCGCGGGTTCATTATCATTACCATTACATTACTGACAGCGATGACAAAAGTATCTGTAGTGGGTTGGGATGTCGACAGAGCCCAAGTGTTTGGACGGAGAGGTATGTTAGTTGTACATGTTCAATGTTCACTAAGTGATGCTGAAGAAGATCTGTTGATTTGAGGGTCGGTCGGTCGGTCTGTCTGTCTGTCTGTCCGTCTGTCGGTCTCTAGAAAGACGACAAGGACAAGAAAGAGAAACATTGGAAGGTCTATGTATGTACATACATCGAGTATACATACGCAGAAAAGGACGGTCGTCAGTTCGTGAACCTTGTCATATAAACTATCGATATTCACGACTTTAGTTTTAGTTTGCCGGTGCCGATAGGGAATCAAAGCCAATCATTATACGCCATATATATATTCAAATAGAGGTATAGTATGCAAGTTTCAGTAGGCTATATGCCCTGATGACAAACTAAAAAGCCTACCATACCATATAGCAAGGGGCTTCTATAAGAAGTCCCATCATCAATACTACTTTGTATTCAGCTTCGACAACCCAAACAACAAGTCATAAAGACATGCATTAAAGTTCCGCAGACCACAGATTGACAAACCTCAGAAAACGTAGAAGAAAAAAGTAGCCGGCAGTTTTTTTTTCTCTTCTTCTTCCACTAGAAAAAAAAATATCAATCTAAATATTCGGTAATCAAAGGATCTCTCTATCACCAAATGATTGAGGAAGGACATGACATGAGAAACAAGTTGGATTGCTTTTTCTAAAACAAAATCCTTTGCTGACTCATCCTTTGCAATCAATTTCAATTCGAAAAATAATGTACAAACATCCAAGAATCCAAGATACGCACCAACAGCCACAAAACTTATCCTTAGTTCGTTAATTTGGACATTTTTAGATAGGGAGAGAAGGATATAGCTATATAATGATACCAAATAACAAATCAGCGAGCACTGCACTGGCTATATACACATAAAGACACACAGACGCAGACTATAGAGAGTCAGCTTACAAACTTTTGCAAATTACCTATATGCAAAAAAAAAACAAAATGAACAAGAAAAAAAATGAGCGGATGAATATCAGTATGTGAACTGAGGGGGAAAAGATCTATGGTTAGTTCTGCCATAGGAATCCCATAGATTGGGATTTGCGATTGGAATTAGTAAGTCCTGCCTTACAGATAAATGCTCTGTCTTGATATTCTTAACACATCGGCCGATGAACTGTTTATTTCCTTAATTTTGTATTCTATTCGGACACTCAAAGGAACACGAACATGGTTTTACTCACTAATAACTAAATTGTGAGATTCCAAACTTATCATCACTACCTATCTATCAGATGACTAGCTACCAACTGCGACTTCGCCAATCTATCAACATATCCTAGGTGATGGTCATTTTCTCCCAAAACTGCAAAATATTGTATGTACCTATCCCCTGCATAAAAACTAATTTAAATTATTCAAAAAGGTGGCCGTCTATATCACTAGCACGCTTACAAATTTTGCAAAGCAGAAAGAAACGTAGGTATATAAGGTAGGTAGGTACCTAGGTTGTAGGTAAGTTTTGCATCTATGAAAAATGGAAGATGAGACGTTATGCATCTGTGCTTTCAAAGACTCTATCAATTATTGACTTGTAAAAAAAAAGTATTTTGTTCATTGGCATTGGCACTCGTCATTGGTATTCATCGAGCTCTCGACTATTCAACTCTATATAATTTAAATAAAACAAAAATCATACTATCATACTACTACATACACTGCAAAGAAATTAAGAAATTAGCATCCTATCGCATTTCACTGCTCTGAGCGGTGTGGATGGATGTTGAATGGTCTTGGATTAAATTGTACGGTGGAATTGCTGTTACTTATTACTGTTGTTGCCACTTGGGAAAAAAAAAAGTTTGCAAAAGTAAAAAAGCAAACCACTTGAGAAATTAATCGTACACCCACATTCATGAATGACTGTATATCATCTTTATTTTTTTTTTGAACTTTTCCTACAACCCATGGCTATCCTTCATATAATAATTACAGTATCTCTCTCTCTCTCCTAGAAAACTATACCATAAGGCAGGCAAACCAGACCAGCAGACCATCAGGCCAGGCCAGGCCACAGATCGACTTTCACACCTTCCGATCTCATCCTTTGATGAAGATTTAGTGTAATAATTCTATATCCCTTTCTTTCAACTACGTTTCCTCAACTCAAGCGGCAGCAGCAGCAGACAAATTTTCGTAATCCCAAAAAATCAAAGGAAAAATCCTCATTCACCATCACTATTGAGTTTGTGAATGAAATCTCATTTAAATATTGTGAGTCGTTACAAAATGCAAAGGCAGAAAGGAGCGTAGAATCCATCAATCTACAATACTTGTAGCAATAGCAGTAACACAAGAGCTCAACCAGGTAGTATATAGGAAGTGGACGCTAATATCTTTTGTGCCCAAAGTATAGTTAATAGTATAATGGAGGAGAGGATGAGCATCATATTTTTTGAATGACTGCATTCACTTGAACACAGAGCAGTCAAGTCAATGAAGAGCGGATCGAAGTAAATATTGGGCTGTCCTAGTCTGCGTTACATTATTATTATTATTCTTATATACAGAAAAAAAATAAGGCTCAGAGAGCTCAGGACATTGTAATAGTCGTGCTTCCTCACTTTTCTTCTTCACTTCAAATCTCGAACGCTGCTCCAATTTTATTTTCTTTCATTCATGGACTTGTGCCTTCTAATTGTCAATAGAAGGAAGATACACGGATAATACTTTCGACTAGGCTACCATTTGTAGGTAGGTACATACATATAATCCTGCAGCATTGCCTCTCCATAAATACACGCATCAGCCTCTCAAAGACTCTCAATAGGCACACACATTTTCCGACTTAAAATGTAAACCTCTGGCATGCAGAAAATTAATGTGATATATCTATTCATACAATTGAGCATGAGGTAGACAGAGTGGGCATTTGAGAGCAAATTTGACATCTACTCTACAGTGCAGTGTATAGAAAGAGAGAGAGAGAGGCAGACAGGCAGGAGAATAAAAACAGTCCATTTTTTCATTATTATTAATTTATACACTGCATAGTATACTATACCCAAGAAAAAAAAATCTGTTGTAATCAGTTCTCTTTACCGAAAGCACTGTAAAATAGCACACGGGCCCATACAGAAGAAGAAGAGAAAAAAAAAGTACAAGTATTCATTGAACTTATTAAGTCGACTACAAGGTTAAAACTATGTATGCTCATTCCTCACATCCTCCAAACATCAGCAGCAGCAGCAGCATCAGCATCAGCATCCAAAACTAAGACTCAACAACATCTTCCACTCACTCCTTTTCATTTCATTCAATAAATCATTGCCTTATAAAAATTTAGCAAAAAATCCGAGTCAAGAAACACATTATTCAGACTTGCAACTTAACTTCTCCAAGAAAACTACAAAACTACAAATTAAACCTATACCTAGGTACCTTAGGTAGGTATCTTGGACTAGCGTCAAGGAGACAAGATGAGGGCTTACAGATTAATCGAAAAAGGTATCCGGTTTCCTCACATATTCTCTCATCAGACGTATAGCTGGGGCTCTTTGAAAACAGTGCTGTTTCCTTGTGCTGCTATTACTGTGGGTATTCCGCTGACAACTTTATACACCATTGCTAACCTCTGTCTCTGGTCTTAAATGACGTGCCATGTCTCTGCCTTGTGCTACAATATGATTATTGACGGTGGCTTGCTGTTATTTGCTACTTTGCATAAATGTGCCCTATAGACATATACCACAAGAAGTAGGTACTAGAAGTAGCCAGTAGTTCCATTTCCATTCAACGTCCACCTCTCCTGGTACTGGACTGACGGATGATTAAAGCATGCCGGTAGAATAATGTAGGTAGGTAGGTAAGGTAAAGGTACTTTAGATGTAAAGCTCTCTGTACAAATGCACGTCCATCTTCCCCATTGAAATCATACAATGCCCTGAACAAGACACAATGCATTGGAGAGAAATGCGAGTCAAGAAGATAAGTAGAAAATACGATAAATTATGATGATATTTTTTCAATGATTTTTTCCATAATTACAGCTTTTTTTTTCAGCTGCATTTTTTTTTTCGTATAAAAGCCCAAAAAACCTGTTCATTTTTGAATAACCATGCCATATATTTGTCATGCCATATACCACCATCATAATATCCCACATGGATCCCCTGAGCATGGAGATGACTGACTGACTTTTGTATTGTCGACATTTTTGCAAAGAGGAGGCCGAGAGACTTTACGGGTGTCAGAGTCACAAACAAACGTTTCCTTGTGATCAAAAGACGGCGGATGACAAAGCGGATTGAAAACAAAGGAGTATAGGTAATATATACTCTGTGCTATACTCATCTTCAGAATAATGCAGGTCCTATAAAATAGTTGGTGATAATCTAAAATACATGTATACCCTTAGCTTTCTTGTATGTAGGATTAGCCCCACTAGAACAACTATAAGGTCACATAGGTACACACACACACATCAAGTTAGGACAGACATACGATTAGCAAAACTGTCTACAATTTTCATCCCGTGGTTGCCGCATCCATGGGAATTATTACAGCTTAGAGTTTCCTCGGTGGCTGCTGTGCTGTGCTGTGTCTTGCATTATTGGGTAAGGGACACTCTGACGGTTTTTTCACTCATAACATAACAGCCTTGTTTTCATGAGAACGCATCTCCATGTAGTGTGTGTGTGTGTGTGTGTGTGTGTCAAACAATAAACAAGATGAGTTAAAAGAAATTGTGTTTTTCCACATGTACATAGATACCCACAATACTGCGTCCATTACACTGCATTTTGTTCCCTATAGTTATAATACACTGCCCAAACGAGCCAAGAAATATTTAAGAACAATCTGTTCTAAAGACACGAAAAGCAATGATCCGAACATGATTCCACACATTAAAGGGGGTCAGAGTCGACTGCGATGAGAGTACACACACACACACACACACGTCAGAGAAAGAAATAGGCTTCAATTCAATTGAATGTAATTTGTGAGCAAGCAGCATGAGCAGAGCCAGTCCTCACTCCTTAACAGAACAGACAAAGGAATAAAAGAAGAATCTTAAGGTAATATGCAACAGCACCCAAGGAAGAACAACATACCAACGTAGGTACATACATAGGTAGGTATTATGCACAGGGCACCCAGAAACCATGTGTATGGACTCTGAAAAAAAATTGAGCGTCATCAAAAGGGACATATGTAACTGCTCGGGAAAAAAAAGCAAAAGACTTAAAAACTTCCCAACACCTTGACTTCGTTCGTCTCATAAATATCTGCATATCCTCATAATAATAAGTGAGTGAGAGAGAGAGAGAGAGACAGTCCTTGAAAAGACTACGGTGTTTTCTGTGGCTGTACGGACGGACAGTCGTCAGTGTGAGTGCACTAAGGACGGTTATGGCTCAGGGAAAATAACAGCTAGTTAGTAGTTAGTGAGAGACAGTCTTACATTGGAGATGAAGGGAATTACCATTTCATGGGAGAAGATGTGAGTGTGTGTGCAGTGTCTGAGATGGGACGGACGGTTGTAAGCTCTGAGCTTGGGATGGCAAGTGGTTCCTTGCATGAATGTAATAAAATTATACGCAAATGGATTTTATGCTCTTCAGGAATGTAAGCTACAAACGACTCATGAAGATACTGCAATTATGACTGACCGTCTAGGATTCTAGCGAGTTTTCCACGGCACTGCACTGCACTCGCAGAAGTAACACACATTATTACTTACAAACACAACTCCATACTCTCCCATTTGCATGAAGCAGATCAGGAAAATGCGAGCGACTAAGCGAGAGAAGGACATTAGATAGAACATTAAAAACTGCAACAAGCCAGTCTAAAAGAGCCTCTAAACATATACCTAGTTGATCCCTCCAAGAATTTCCAATCCAACACTGCACTGGCTCTGAGACTCGTGTTAAATACAGCAATCAAATTCAAATCGTATGTATTTCATTAAAGTAGGCAAAGGGGCCTCTCTCATCCTCAAATTCTCTCTGCTCTCTTTCAAGTCAAAGTCAAGCTATAATCGTAAGCTTTTTCGATCATCCTAATAATTACTGCCTTGACAGGTGCGTATGAGGCAGATGTAGCTATACATGTACACACAGAAACGCATATTTGTTTTAGGTAATAGATGGATAGTACAGAGCGGCACTAATATTATGCAAATTTCAATGTTCAGAGAGTGTCAGAGAGTATTAACTCTCATCTGACTCATCATCATCATCAGCATCATCCTCATCCTTTGGAAGCCCTCAACTTGACTTGACTTTGGCTGATCCGATCGACCCTTTAACTTATATTATACTGTGCTAGCGGTAGAAACTATCCAAACACGCTATGACGCTATAATGGTATGCAAAATAAGTGGAATACTAGACGTTTCAACTCATCTCCCCAATAATTATTATTCATATTCTAAAAATCGTTAATTTGTTGGAGGTGTGAGATGAGTGCTGGGCTATCATGAATGATCACGAGAATCTCTTGCTCTGTACTACATGTATGTAGGTATATCTCTAACTTGAATTGAATGGAAATGGGCTAAAAGATGAAATCAAGTGTGTGTGTGTGTGTTTCTAGTGAGAGGAGAGCAGTGGAGCAATCCATTAGAGTCCATGGCAAGGAAAAGCAAAAATGATTTTTGCAAATGTGCAAACTATACGAAAAGTATCTACACTAAACAATCAACAGGATCCAACAACCACTTTTGCATTTGACTTTTACATTTTTAACAATTTTTTTCTTCTACATACATCCTCTCAGTTTTACAGATTACAAGGAAAATACATTTTACAAATTACATTCTATTAGACAGAGGTATTTCCCCACTAATGTGTCTATACCTACCTCCATTTACTATACTATGCTCAAAATACTTTCAAAAGCTATATCTATACAGCGCCTACCAACTCACAAAATTCAAAAGGTCCAACCCCAAAAAAGAAAACAACTTTTTTTTTCTCTCTCTTCTTGTTGTAGATACTTTAACTTACAATCATTCGTTTTTCTTTTTGCATTCCGCATTGGACACCTAATTTTGTTTTGATTATTCCCTTCTTCCTAAATAATCTTTGAACATTATTGTAACTGTACTACATTTCACTACTGAGATAAGAGTAAATTTATTAGATGAGGGTAGCAATGGTAGGATGTGACAGGATATTGGAAAGTGATTGAGCTCCTGAGACACACACACATGCTCTGTTGTTTTAACTTGTCTAATCTTTCCCGTCCACCCTTTCTTAGTTAGTCATGGAAATGACATGGGCTGAGTGATGATCGTGGATTTTTAGCTTTTTAGTTTGAGTCCATAAAGCGAGTTTTATTCTAGGTATATAGAATTGGGCATTGTACGTATACGCAGTAGTGTAGGGATTTAATTATTGTGAGGAGGCAGAAGAAGAAGAAAAAAATGCGTGTCAATTGAATTGCAGAAGAGTTTCTTTTGTTGGACTTTTTGAGCTTACTTATGTACCTACATGATTGCTCGTCCTTTTCCCTTTAATTTCCTTCACTTGCACATTTAAATAATAATCTGTGTGTGTGTGTGTGTGTACGCATTTATGCAAATATTAGCTTATGGTCCCTTTTTCCTCTGATTAATCAATGATACTGGTTTTTTTACACGACCAACTGTCACTACTTTACCTCAGCGTCATCACTCATCACCATCCAACAACCACGCACAATTGACTCCATCTCATCAACTAAACATTACATTACCATACTCATCTGCACCCATCCAAAATTCAAATTTCCCTTTTTAAGCCATTTTCACAAATCCCATCCAAACTCTACCTATATTACTACTACTACTACTAATGAAAGGAATTTTTTCTCAGATTGAGTTCATCTTCAAAATATATTATAATTATTATGCGTACACGCTATTGCTCTCCAAGTCTCCTTACGTCTGTCAACTCGACAAACAAAAAAAAACAGCTCAAAAGGACCAAACCACTGTCTAGACCTCTAGACCTCGTCTACTTGGACTTTTATCCATTACTATGTAGGTACTTTGTCTCATTTTTCTTTTCCAAGCCAATTTAGAATGGAATGGAATGTAGGGTGTACAAACTTTTTGTTTCTTTGGTTTAGTGGGAAGTTGGGGACTATACCTATACCTAAATGGTAAGTGAAAAAGGACAGGACAGGACAGGACACAGCTGATCATATTGTGAGTGAGTAGTGCTATGTTTTTTTTTCTCCACTGTTTACCTTGTACATAATAGGTGTATAATGTGTAAAACTGAAATTCAAGTCAGGAGGTCAAACAAGATATAGAAATTTTTTTCTCAATTTAAATTTTTATCAACCTTTAAAGTTTTCACAATGTTTTTTTACCATGGCATGGCGGCATATCATTTGGCGTGGCTTCTTTCCCCATTACTTTGCCTTTTAAAAGATAAATATTGGTTAATAATATGATATTTTTTTTTCGATCTGTACGGACTGATATTGCTCTCATAAAAAACAAAATCTTATGACCAGAGTCGATTCTGATTATCCATAAAAAATATTTTATATAGGTATATATTACTATATATATATGTATGTACCTATATAGATACTTGTACTGCATTGTGCACATGAGGATGACACACTTACATTGGTATTTGCATTGCCATCACCATCATGATCGTCCAGCAAATCCCTTGCTCAAGTTGAAATGTGACACTACTGTGGCCGAGCCTATCTACTCAAGTACAACATTAACATTACTAACATTACCAACGATTGCTTGGTTTGGTAAATAATGTCATTCCTTTCGTTCCTTCACTCGTTCGTTCGTTAAAAGTTGGCTGGCCACACAGGAAGTCTTCTATAGAGCCTCGTCTCGTCCCTGTCTTTCCAATATCTACATTATTTCCCTTTTATGTATGTACATACTCGACTCATGTTCCTCTCACACCTCACCTCCAATACATATGGGTAAAAATGCTAATAACTGGACATTTAATAGTGGTCCAACAACTCCGAGTTACGCGCGTGCCATTCCATGCCTATGCCAAGGATTGGCAGACGAAACGAATGAATGCCCATGCATTGAGTGTATATCATCTGTGCTATAGAGTATAGCAACTACAGACACAAAATAATACAACTGCAGCACTTTTACAGCACTACAGTACACAATCTACGTGGTTCACTTGTACTATACACACATAACGTGGAGATTTGCATAGGAATGCAACTTATAAGATTCATTACTACGTGGTCATAAGCATAAGTATCTTGTACTTTGTGAGTGTGTGTGTGTGTGTGCATCCACCTTCACACTCACACGTATTGTTATTGTTACCGTTTACACTTGTGAAATATAGTGATAATTTTCTTCCGGCCTTTCCAAATTCTCTCTGTCAGTCAGTCGCCCTCACTACATACATGTCAACTGGGACTGGGACACACGACAGATACTAAGATAATAATATTGATTTAAGAGAGTGGCAGAGGCACACTGGGTGACTGATTATTTCATCCATAATTTATGTATTCAATTCACTCGAATTCACTTTGAGACCCTTCTCACACCTCAAGCCGACAGGATAGGATCATCCTAAACCTATACCTATGAATGTGTGTAAAATCATGTAAAATCACATTATAATGCGCAGATGAGTCATTTCATTGTTCAATTTTGCAATGTGTGCATAGCAACGTGCAATCCTGACAAAATGCCATTTATACTTTTTAAAAAGCAAAGTGTGCACTATGAGTACGAGCTATGCATGTACATACGTATTCCATCAAACTGCGTCTCGCTCTCTGACACAGACGTTCTATTATTCTACGCTGAATTTTTGCACTGCCGTGCTTACAGATATTTACTATCTGGACTTCACGTAATTTTTTTTTGTTGCAACTATTCCTGGGACCATTTACTGTGTTATGTATAGGTAGTGTGTGCATCCGCTATATACATATATATATATATAGGATCAACAAAACAATAATTTCATGGAAGAGTGAGGCAGCTGGGATATAGTAGCTATAGTAACGTCAAAGGCAAAGGCAACGGCACAGACACAGTAATACCAGACCAGCGTGAGCACGACGAACACAACTAACAATACCTTTACCTACCTCTGAGTCAATTTACTTTGTGCTTTCTAGACTAATAGCATGTCCATGGCAACATTGAGTGTAAGTTTGGGAACAACAACATTGTATCTTGTATGTACATTGCATCTGTAGTCTGTAGCTGTACGATTTAATATACAATTTCATCTCTCTCTCTCTCTCTGCCTATATATCAGTACAATACCACTGCTCAAACGCAAGCCCACCTCATGATGACCATCGAATTGGAATTTTCAAAGCTTTTTATGTATTTTTACACTAGATACGTACGTCCACAATACATTGACCAGAAAGCGGCCAGAAACAACGGAAAGCAACACACTGCACTGTAGAGGCAGACAGGCAGACAGAGTACAGGACAGTTTCCTACAAATTAAATGAAATCATTTCGTCTTTTGCACCTATAAATTCTTTTTTTTTTACCCCGCTCTCTTAATCTTACACGCATCTCTCTCATATTATTATTATGATTATTATGATTTATACGTGTAGACAACTCCTTCTCACTCACTCTCAGTCAATGCCTTAGAGAATCAAAAATTATACACAGATATTGTTAGGGCACGTATCCACTCACTGAGACTGACTGACCAATTGCATGTAGTGTACATATTAGTATGTATATTTATATATCTATGTACCTAGGTAGATTTGTTGTGTACAAAAATAAAAATATCTCATTGTATTTTATACTCTCATGCTTATCTTTTTTTTATAAGTTTAATACACATTTTATTCCGCTTTGCTCATTGCCTACAAACAACACAAAGTAAAAACTCGAATCTTTGATTGTGTGAAGAAATGAGAGAAAGTATTTTTTGCAGAGTTAAGTCAATGTGTTTTGGTTCACTGCCTGGTAATGTTGTAGTAGTGGTGGTAGCATATAGTGTGGCAAAGAGATCTAAATAATTATGGGTGCCACTATGGAAGTTCCTATGCAAAGTTTTCCTAGGTTAGTATTTGTTGCATTTTTTAAGCCTCCCCCCCCCCTCCTCTTTTTACTGTAAATGCAGTCATAGGTAAGGAACAAGAATGGAAACAAACAAATAGTACGGTTGAACAAATACAAATACTGAAATACTGGGTATGATTATGATTTGCACATATTTTTGTACTAAATTAATTCAATTTTTTTTATTATTTTCCCATCTATGTCCATTCCTTGACTATTAAAGTTTGAAATGAGACATGATGTGCTTGTGTTGACTCTGAAACAGTTCCCAGCTCCCATGCCAAAAGGCATAACTATACAGTCAGAAAAAAAAATAAGCCGAAAAAACCTTAACTTGTCAAGTTCTTTGTCTTGTAATGTAGGACAAGAAAATTATTTTAATGTCATAATTTTTAATACCGTAATAAATTAAAGACCCATACATACACACAAGTGCATGGATGAATAGTAGAGGCAGATTGTTTCCAATCTAGTAACACAAAAAAAAATGACATTATCAAATTCCAAATAAACTCCAAGTGTAGGAAATATTCACACAGCTGCATTATGAATGTCACAAAGTGTCTGCTATTTCTTACCTAGAAGACCTAGACACAGAAAAATGGAATACAAAGATCCGATCAAGATGCGCTTAGCTATGTACGAGCCTATGTATATCTCGTATCTGTAACACAGTACTACTGTCGTAGCCGTTCCAATTGCGAAATACAAAACTAACAAAAGATTAAAGGTAAAGTTTACATGTGTATCTTTGTTTTGACTCGATCTGTTTAAATCTCTGAAGCTATGATGATTCTGGGTGTACGGATCTTCGACAAAAGTTCGGTAGTGTGAGACTAGAAAATGACAATAATGCATAGGCAGATTACATATGTAGTAGCTCAAATAGTGAAGAGTGGTGAGCTGTCTCTTTGAAACCAATCAAAGATAATCGAGGATTTGAAAACAAGTTGTTTGAAACAATGCAGGGAAACTACGCATTGTTGTTCACGTAAAAGAACAATTGAACAACAATGAATTCATTTATGGAGGTAAATGATTTCATGCATGGACAAATCAAGGATGATCCATTTTCCGCTGACTAATTTTTTCTCTCCATACAGACTATATGCATCTAGTTATGTACATGTACATAATGGGTAGCCAAATTCTTCATTATTTCTCATGGCTAAATACATAATGAGCCTACTTGATATTATAATATGATAATACGTAGCCATGTACTTGGCGTTGATTGTCTTACGTTACTGTATAGACTTTGTAAGATCTCATTCCCTGCTTTTGCTGCTGTTCCGATCTATTATAATTTTTGTAATGAATCGAATTTTCAAAAATCCAAACCGTCATGTACAGTTTTTATGAAAAATTTCAAATTAAATACACAACCACCGTTTCCAGAAGGGAAATATTTGCGGTAGCTAAGGTACTATGTAGCTACAACATGTGTAGGTACTTTCTAAACCTATTGTATTGAGAAACTTTGAATCAAACCAACCAACCATTCGAGAATGAACTTGATCTTTAACAGTACCGGAGATTGATTTAAGTTCAAAGTAACAAATAAGAGTATAGACAGAGAGGGAGAGACAGCTCTTGCTACGTTATTAAGGAAACATTTTTACACTTGGAGCATCCACGTATCCTATAATGATAAACAGCGTATCTTCCATCACCAGATCACCACACACATCGTTCGTCTCTGTCTTCTTCTTTACAAGCCAAGGGCAAGGAGCTAGAGCTACAATTTAAGTCTGTATACGAAAGTACCTATGAATGCCGAATGTAGGTAAGTACATATGAATTAAAACGCCATCCTGATCATTCCATCATCCTGGGCACTAGAATCCCATTCGTAACGGTGGATTTTGAAATGGATTTTTGTAGTCTACAGAATAATGTTAGGACTTTATTATAATCTGAACCACAGAAACACACACACGTATGTAGCCTCACTAAAACATCCACAGAAAGTTAGTTTTGCTTAGGAAAGCCGATGCCGCAGCCAAAATACCCCTGCAAGGCATGACCTTTTAGTTAATTATCATTATAAATTACAATACTTTTCACGAGTTTCTACATGCTGAAGCCAGCGTGCTGTAAAGAAACCATTTGACCAGTAAGAATTATTAAGAAAAACCACGTTTCTGTTTGTATAGGCAGCCAAACTAGGTAGTACACACACTACACAGATACACTCTATACCCCGTGAAATTAATGCTCATGTAATGTTTAGTGTAGCCTGGTATAGCCTGTACATATGCCTTCATAGTGTATGTATCACTCGTAAGGATTCCTACTCAAGTACTCAGCTGTATAATTTATCAGTACTTAAAGTTAAACAGCAAATACATCTGCGTCTAATACGCAACTTCACTAATGATGTGTATATATCAGAGCCTAAAAACCTCACCTACTGTGTCTGTCTGTCTGTATCCAGATACTTAAGTCAACCAAAACCAACGACAGTGCAGTGTGCACTGCATTGAGTTGTATGTCATGTCGATTTTCATAGGAAAACCAAAAAAAAAAAAAACAACTGCACTACTGCTGCTACTTGCATCCTGCAAGGTGCAAATGACAGCTAAACTGCATGCAGGCTCAATCCTTTTTCATTTCCTTTTTTCAACTTTTACCAGATCTCAGCCCAAGGATTTTAATGCAGGTACTCCAACCAACAAAAGTAGGTAAGGCAGGGCAAAGTAATGTAGCATTTTCTTCTTTCTATACTATACATATTCTGCTACTGAAGTGGCCTACCTACCTTGATAGCTTTTGAACACAGTCAAACTTGCAATAGAAAACACAGGGGCCTCTTTAAGGAAGGCCTCTGCCAAACAGAAGCAGGGTCTAATCGTTTGCAACAGCCTATATTAAAATATTGTTGCATCGCTTTTGTTGCTTTAAAACAACTTTTAATTTTGAACAAAATCTGACTACTGATTTAGAATGATACTGAAGGAAGGCGGGTTGTTTACTTTACATTGTAAAAATAAATTCAAGATTCTGCTAGATAGAAAACCGGCCTTGTATTTCAAGTTTGACGGTATAATCGTATAATGCCAAAGTGAATTATTTTTAAAAAAAAGTGTATTAGCATCACAACAGCTACAGATAGTAATCCATGAGGAGGTATGTGAAGAAAAGGGCGCCTCAAAAAATCCAAATGCCAAGTGAAAAAGAGAAAAACCAACTGAAAGTTACCTAAATAATGTGCGTGTACAAATAAATTCACTACTCATGCTGCCTATGGACAATAAATTTTATTCTACTTACTGTTTAAGGTAGGGTAGGAATTTTAGTCTTTAACTATGAAAATACAATTGCGTATCACTACTGTATACATGTACGGTAATTGTAATTGTATGCTAAAGTGAGATGCCTTTCTTAGAGGGTACACTCTGAGAAATTACTCTATTAGAAACCTTACATGGAGGCCTACTTTTTCTCCCTAAAGAACAAGTGAGGCAGCTAGAAATATGCGTATAGAACTTAATAGCTAATCTCAATTTCAACCTACAATCATCCTCTAATTGTAATCCGTTTTTAATGAGTACATGATGAGTTAAAAAAACAAAATCATCTTTGTTAAATTCTTATTGCTAACAAGCAAGATGGATTTTTGTAAAATAAACATACATATTGTTTAAGGAATTGTTTAGACTGTTTTTGTACAGTGTACAACGTGAATCGTTTGGTGCTGGCTTGAAGTTATCAAGAGATTGTCTACCCGTAAATAATAATATACATACGATGATGATGTGATGTTGACAGGTTGCTGGTTAGTTTATGACTCCGTTTAGTTAGAATGTTCTTTAAAAAAAAAGTGAGCTGGAAGTTGAACTATAAAATAAAAACTAAATATTATTAGCATGTTTTAAATTCACGATCCAAGGAAATTTTTGATGTCATAAATGGAAATGGAAATGGACAGTACATTACAGACTATGTTATGTAGTTGGGTAGTTTGAAGTTTGCATAGTTGCTAGTTGTAGTGAAGTATACTTACAAGTAGTCAGTTAGTCGACCATTCTATATCTTATACAGATCACAGAAGCACCCATTTTAACTACGTCTTTCTATGCTTGCTGATTTAGCGACGCTTTCCATTCACGTTCCCTCTGCTATGCTTTGCCTCTGTTTCTACTTGTACTATGTTTTTGAAACTTTACAGATTTTTCAACACCCAGTTCATACGACAGAATCAATAGATTATTTTTTCCTCTCTACGCTCTAAACTCTTTCTTCTACTTGGACGTGTACGAGACAGACACACAAACACACACACAGATATTTAATTTTTATGTCTCTGTCACGGTTTAAACGTTTAAACCATCAATTTTTCCAATTGAAAATCCTAACATTTCACTTCTCAATCTTTTTAGATGAAATTACCGATTAGGTAATGAAAATTCACACATCCCATTACCAGCCGGCCGACTGTCCGTCCATTCCATTCCAATCCAGTACACACCATCCATGCATGTACAAAAAAAGACAAGAGACAAAAACATGCCAAGCACAAAGCAAATGGAAGGCATTTAAACATTCCATTTAAATATTCACCTCCTTTAAGACTCTGTAAAAGACTTTGGAAGAGAAAGGAATTTTCAACTCTAAGTTTAACAAGTAGTCAAGAGAGTCCAAAGTGAAGTGAAGTTGATTCAATGGATGTGTATATTAAACCATAACAAGTACATATCCCATCATTTTCATTGGAGACTGACAAAGAGCCCAGAACCATAGCTTCTACAACTAAATAATATGCATGTATGGCACAGCTGGGCAACTTATTCATTTCTTAGTCCCCTGACAGTTATTATATAAGGTCCCTATTATCTGAAATGAGACTAAATAATTTTGTCAATAACTTGTGCGGTAATGGTAATGGGTAATGGGGGCTCATGGGAATGGCAGTATTGTACACAACAGTAGTGAATCAGTAGTACAGGCGCTATACACTTACAGTAAATCAAATTGTAATTTGATCGCTTCGTTTCCCTTCGTTTTCTGTCTCTGGCTCTGGTTGACAATAATAATTTGCTACCAAGTTGATAATTCATTAGATTGGGCTATGAAAGTATTTTGCATCCTAGAGGCTGTAAAATGTATACATATACCTAGGTAGGTAATTACATCTGTGCATAGCTATAGCTATATAGCCATAGGTTATATGTATAATCTCCCCTTCCTTGCGTTATTTTCATTCATGTCATCTTCCATCTTCCATACAGTGCCATACAGCAAGTGCATGCTGGGTAATTACATACTTATTTACATAACTCATACAAATATAATTATTCATAGTGGTAGCTTGGAATTCCATATACCGTATTGAATTACCTACCTACGCTACGTATTGAGTAGTGGCAGATTCAATTTCATTGAACTCGTTCTGATCCCGAGTTTTGCAGTTGGAATTGGAATTGGGAATTAATATCCGCACTATACAGAATAGATGCTGATAGAAAGACGTCCACAATGACCACATTTATCAGGAGATGATGTCAAAATATCCGAGTCCATTATTGTGCTCGCACATAAATGTGATGTCATAGAAAAGCGAAGTGTGTGCTCCATTGCCGACTGTCATTAAAATAAATTCCTCTGTCTTGTCACATGGCATGGTCGCAATACAGATAGGTATATAGATTCCCTAAATTAGTAGCTACATACAAGCACCCATTAGCTATATACTGATATCCTAAATAAAGGGTCCAATACCTTAAAATTATGATCGCCGTCTATAGACGGCATGTAAATGCTAATCATTTCTTCATTAGTCACATCATTCGGATTGCAGTCCATTGAATGCTGTGTGTGTATGTAGTGACTGCATGGACGGCAGTGATAAATTTCATGTAAAGTGTAACAAAAAGAGAGGGAAAATTACACTATTACTACTAACCAACGACCATTGCAGTGCAGTGCTGAACATCGCATCGTTCTTTTAGGATGCCTGGAGGCTCCAACACCAAATCAAGATCTCTACTAATCACGACCACTGCGATGGCAATATTCACAATTCACAATCACAATCATTAAATTATTGCGCAAACTTACAAACTTACTAATTTATTACGTTTTTCCACACAGTCGCACACATGAACATTAACTCCACTGTACACTCTCGTACCCACATACCTACATATATATATGCCTGTAATGTGACAAATAATTATTATTGACTTTCCACTCCCTACCCTCCACTCATAATAATGCATACCTATACCTACAAATGGCACTCTGCTAATGGACTCATATTTAGTACATGTCGAGGTGCTGAGCTGAGGGACGGATGAAGGTTGTCAAAGGAAATCATGCCACGCCAAAATGAAGTCAAACAACCACTGCATATTTAACCGTAATTTAACAAAATTGTTTTTAATTTGTTTTTATTCATTTGAGTAATTCCAGGTCATAGCTCGAATGAGAGAGAGAGAGAGAGAGAGACTCATCTACGGCTGCTGCTTCCTTTACCCAGCAACCTTTGAGTTGATTGGACTGAGAGAGTTGCACTGGCTGTACGCCCTACGAATTTCGAACGTGGAATTTTACCTATATGCTACTATAGCAGAACAGAACTGACGACCGAAGAAGTAGCAGTGATGGTAATAAAATTTTAAATGCCAATACTATACTCACGGTAATCATGGTATGGCACATCGTATCGTAATGTGAGTGACATTATGCTTCTTCACCGACGATATACATAATAATATATGGGAATGGGCCTGTCTTTGCATAATAGCAGTAGCGACAAGATGTTCGATTTTCAATTTACAAGCCACCTTGTCTCCTGTAATGAGCTATTAAGGTAGCAAGTTGGGATTTCGTGTTTCGTAATAACGGAGTGTCAGGTCTCACATTATTATAGGTACCTTACTCTGTGTCATAATATTATTTCCCTCTGCCAGACTGTTGGACCCGAATGGTGTCAACGTCATGACAGATTTCTCTCTCTCTCTCTCTCTCTCTCTCTCTCTCTGTAATAACCGTCTTTCTGGTGTTCTGCTGGTCGTATAGCAATATTTCTTGAAATACGCAGTAACGTTACAGCAGAATGGAGCAGTATAGACCACAAGACTGCCGTGCCTTCCAATCAACAATAATAATAATGCTGTACACTACAATGCAAAATGCGATCTAATGCAAAAGGAAAAGATATGTGCCACTCAAAAACCTTTGACAAATTACGAAATTACAAAACATAACAACAATTACGTTCCCTGACTACCGTAGAACGTGAACGTTGCGTTGGTCGGTCTGTTCGTACTCCTTTCTTTCTAATTTCGATTTCAATTTAATTCTTTCATTTGAACCATAAAGCACACACAACCCAAGAGCAAAGAAGCCCATCGGTAGCATATCTAAATTTTAATAGCATACCTCATACCATACCGCACTGCATGAAATGGCATAGATTTGCGATCACCTTTGGATAACCCAAAGAGCACCAAGTACCTACTAACCAACCTACGAACAACCTACCTACTACCTACTTTTTACTAGTTAGATTGGATATTACACTCTCGGTGCATAATAACACGATAATAATAATGATACAGTCTCCATAAATATTATTATGGGGAGCCATTACCTCATGGAAAAATCATTTCAGAATTTTACAACGGATACTATAAAAAAAATAAAATAGTTGAGCAACCCATGCATGGGGATCCATCCATCCATCCATCCATCCATTTACTCCAAATGGAAATGAACGGAGAAGAATTAGAATTTGTACGTATAAATGCTATAGAGTGTAATTACCCACCGGTCAAATTTTTATATTATAGATATATATATGTACCTATGCTAATCATTGGATTGTACATAGAGAACAGTATGGATTGGTAAATTGGAAAATGGGTACTGTCGTTCGTTGAGTGAGTTGAGACATTGAGGAGAACCTAAGTCCTGTCATCAGACGTAGTAGATTGGTTGTTCCCATTCCAAAAATTCACGCATGCATAAATCACGTTCGATACGGCATCACATCAACATCTATTATTATTACAGATTACAGGAGGCCTGTCGATAGGAAAAGCAAAAGCAAAAGGATGGGGACTAGATAAGCTTTGAAACAGAAAAAAAAACGTGCGTATCTCCTGCTAAAGGGATGTCTATATATCTATGTATATAGAGATGTATATAGGCATCTATCTACATATATATGTTCGTCATTAGTCATCAAAGGCTAAATGCCGTCCGTTCAATGCATTCCAACAAATATGTACGTGTGTAGGTAGGGATACATAGCACGATGATAACAATACCAAAAGTTTTAGCATGATCATGACACGAAAGACTATATAATAATTACAATTCAAATTTCAATAACATCAACAAACAATTACTCCCTTATATGTAAGAGAACATCGATTCTCCCTCAACTAACTTGTCTTGACTATTATTCTACTATGATACACAAACAATCCGCTACCTGCTACCATTTATTTTCGAGACCCAATTAAATGCACTCTTCAATTTTGTCCACTGCCAATAACTAACCAACCTGTATACTCAATCACTCACTCACTCACACATACAACTCGCTCTGCTCTGTAATGAAACAAGAATGATTCGAGTATAAAATGGCAAGTGAAAAACCATTAACATTATCTGAGGCTTGCTTGAGAGTATAAAAAAAACTAGTTACTCCATCCATAGTCACTCACAATACGTATTTAACTACCTAGGGAGTAGTGGTAGGTACAATACTTGGTCTGCCTGCTCTGAAGTGATGTGATCTGTGATCAGATCTGAAGTAACACTGAGTCAAGTTGAAAATCCAAGCTTTAATTATAAACTGTCTGACAAAGCAGAGCAATCTGTATAGATACAGAGACCTATTGAGCAGTTACCGACATCAGACCAAAACCACAGACAGAGCTGACAGGAGAGCTCATGTACATACATGGAGTGCAGTGCACACACACAATCTCGATCTCCTTTAGTGCTAGGGGCCTTCCAAAAATGACGTCATAGAATTAGAAAAACGCTTTGAAAAAAGCCTAATGTATGACTAATCATCAACCAGTTTGGATTTTCAACGAAAGTAAAACCTAAAATTCAACTTTTAAAAAAGCATTTAAAAAAAAGTCAGATCTACCAAGTCATACTTGAAAGGCCTCTTGTATTGGATTGCTGAACGTAATGCACAGTCTCGTTGTATTATTAGTTGTATCCACCGACACTGATACTGATAGACAACCAAACAAGAGCAAGTCAACGAGTTTTAGCTTTGATTAAAAATGTTGTTTTTTTTTCTGTACAACGATCGACCACATGGCACCATGCATGGCAGAGATGATGATGATGGTGTGGAAATGGAACCTTGTACCTACTTTCTCCAATAAACTAAAGAGAGGACTGCAGGAGAAATGAGAGAGAGAGAGAGACGAACGGCCTTGCACTTATGAACCGAACTCAACTCACGCTCTTGCCTTCATTTTCTTGGTACACATACTGCATAATATCATATCTAGGCAGGGAGGGTTGAAACTTTGAAGCAGTCAAAATAGAGTCAGCAGCAGATTAGAAACAACAACGTGATAAAGAATATCCATTGTTACTTTACTTATCATCATGAACCCCC
>JAQFZC010000430.1:0-51553 GCA_034695205.1 Dicyrtoma fusca
GACGAAACATGTCAATTTCTTGTACCTACTTTTTATTTTTTTGGAATTAAAGGATTTCACTTTTCATGGTTTTATGACT
This sequence comes from Dicyrtoma fusca, assembly GCA_034695205.1. Taxonomy (NCBI): domain Eukaryota; kingdom Metazoa; phylum Arthropoda; class Collembola; order Symphypleona; family Dicyrtomidae; genus Dicyrtoma; species Dicyrtoma fusca. Next base: position 80 of record JAQFZC010000430.1, read on the forward strand.
GATCACTGATGAGCTACGGACTACATAAGTCATCAGTGCCAGTCCAGTGGGCCAGCTGGAACTGGTATACTATCAATGGAATTTTTACGTCAAGAGCGGGTAAATGTTACTCAAATGGAAAATATTTAATTGCTCCACACACACACACACCTTATTTATTTTTGGTTTGGCCACAGTATTTAAGTTTTGTTCATTTTGATTATTTTTCTCTCATGTTTCTGTGTTTGTAGAGGGACTTAGGGGTTACCAAATACCATGTCATATGGCTTTTTTCTGAGATCTGTGACCCTGATGACTGATGAGGTACCTTGTGTTGAAATGGTGTACACATTAGTTTTAGAAAAATATCCATTTTTTTAACTTCACTTATTGCTGTGAAACATGTCAATGTCAATAGCTTTTATATAATTTGTAATTATTTTTATTTCTTTTACTCTGTTGAAGAAATGCAAACTTTACTTTGCTTGCTTTGAAAATACATAGAAATATTTCCGTTCCTTTTTATGTGTCTTACATCATCATTTGCATGTAAAATGCAAACTCCGTTAAATAAACTTACAAGCTCGGTAAAGTAGTATGTATGTACATACATAGGTACCTTAGTTTAGGCTCTTGATTGAGATGACATTATTATGACAGTCTTAGTAATGACTCATTTTATTCTCTAAAATTCGCTCGTCATTTAATGTGCATTATGATTTATGATTCATTCTGCTTAATCTGGCTTGATCTCCCCGTACGTCTTGGAATCAGAACGTCAAAGCTATCTCGTCGTGCCCATTTTATATTTCAAGATCAGATTTCACAAAATAGAGCTGATCAACTGTCAAAGAAATCTGCATATTAGAAATTGATTTACATAATTTGAATGAAAACGTAATTATTCTATTTATTTTATTTAGCTTTTGGTTTATTATTTTCTTCAATAATTGCAGTTTTTTAATAATCTTGAGTCAGTATTCTCAAATTCATGGAAAAGAAAAGAAGTAGTTGATCGTCACGGTCATCGAATCGCATCGAAGATCGGGTCGGTCATCGTATTACCCGGAGGTAGGTACATTCAGCTATTAATATATTTTAATATTTTTCTATTTTCGTTCATCTTAACATTTTTCTAGAAAACACTGCGTCGCGTCACCGTCATCGAGGTCTTTGTACCGCCAAGAAAGAGATAAATCACAAAGGATGGTTATCATAAAAATAATTACACACAGCTGAGAGTTTATCTAATAATCCAGTTATTTGATCTTTCTTGTGTTCAAGCAATTATTTAATACTGATTGATACAGTCCCGGAATAATCCAGAATGAAAATCACAAAAAACAGACGAACACGATCAAAACAACAAACACTAAACAGCGCAGCGTGTGATTCATTCTAATTAACAAACATTTAAAAAAAGATGGAACATTCAACATTCAACTAATTCAACATTGAAAGTGTAAAGATTGGAATTAAATGTCACCGCTTTTCTGTGTTAATGTCGGACTCGGTACAGACAACAGATAGCGGCTTCATGAATTTCATTTTTTCTGAATTATGAGTTCCTACTGACTGACGTTCAACATTGAGTTGAGTGAAGTGAATCAAGCGAAAGATAGGAAAAGGAAGGAAGGAAAGAAGGAGGGGAGGCACAGTGTTTAATGAACAATTAAATTCATTTGATTGATCATGACTTGATATTAATGAGCGAAGAAGTACTCAAGATGATGGAACTTAATAAAACAAACTAATCATCATCCCGTCAGCCATTAGCCAGTCCAGTCGCCCATCCAACGACCAACGATCCAACTCGAACCTCTACATGATCAACTAAATCAGGTCAAGTTTATCAACACACCAATCCAAAGATCATATTACGTCCATTCTAATGAGCAAATCCAGATATTTTCTTCTTTGATGAGTGAAGGGAGGCCTGTCATTTCCATGATTGGGATTTTTCTCACGTCGTACAGACACGAATTAAAATGTGAACACATATGAGGAGGATGGACAGCTTAACTTTTCAGCTCACTCACGATCACGACCACGATCGTCCATCGTCATCGTCATCAGTCAGGATCCACCAACAGCAACCACCGAAAAGAAGAACGATGCGTAGGTAGGTACTTACATACATACAACTATACGTGTATATTTTAGTGCGTAACTTATAGCTATTACAGATTACTGACGATATTTATGCGTGAATTGCTTTATTAATTAGGTGTATTCATTTTAATACTCTGAGTGCTGCTGTCCCCTCCTTGTCTTACTGATGATTATCTGTAGACACCGACCACCAAGTGCAGGGCATACAGCACTGAATGTCATTCGAGTCAACAATTTCAAATTGAAAGGGAAAACACATCACGTAAGCTCCAACTTTTAATGAGTCATTAAAATGGAAATGAGAATGGGAATGAATTAAAAAACGTCGTCTCAATAATTTTCTAGAAACCTACACCAAGACACGTACCTACGAATGACGAATACGAATACGATCACAGCCACAGCAATAATGCAGATACAGCTCTTCCAAAATACAGTAATTATTAATCTCTCCATTTTTAACATGTAATTGTGCGTAATCTAATCTCTAATAAATTAAAGCAATAATATTACACATATGCTGCCCCATTTGTTCATAAATGCAGAGTGACCGCTATGCGCTTTTAATTACCATTCAACAAGTTTGTTTTAGAGCCAAACGTGGGTTAGTTGCTTCATTTCTTTCAATTCAGGGGAAGTTCTCGGTCATTCCGTAATTCCGTATGGTTGATGGTAACTGTAACTGTAATACAGATATTCAGCAGGCTTAACTTTTGATTTTTGATACGATACTGAATACTGCTAGGTTTCAATTAAGTAACTTTTGTGTGTCTTATCGTTAGTAGTATATTATTGGCAATTAATAATGAAAAAAACTGTTGTGTTGATATTTACTATTGACGAATGACGTTGGTGGGGGTGGAACGATGACGATTAAATGGTGAATCGGTAATTATTTGAAATGTTACTACCTATATTACTTACTTGCCTTGAGCGTTCCCTACTACCTATATAGTATTGACAAATGAATGACGATTGTTAGGTTGGTGCAAATCGAGCATACTGGAAGCTAAGCAGATAGAGTCAGTTCTCTTTAGTTATTTGAATGCACATCTGCAGTTTTTAGTGTTAAAGTCTATAGAGACTAGTGAATGATATGTACTCTTAATCAGCTTGAGCCAGGGGATGGACGGAAATGATAGGATTCCAGTTTACACGTGACTTCATGTGGAAATGTCAAGTTTTGAAATAATGACACAAGATTCTCCAAAAGATACGAGTAAACATAAAAATAAAGAGGGAGTTTCATAACGCTTATCCACTCAAAGGTTGCTAGCTTCTACAGTTACGGATCTCTGGACATTGTGATGGATGCCCTGGTAGTGATCGTGACTGACTCGTCACTATTAGCTAATTGTAGCTATAAGTACCTATTTTAATAACTCTTTCTCTCTCTCTCTCACTGTCTGTTTGTCTGTCTGTCTATCTCAGTATTATGTACTCTGGAAATTATAAAATTAGAATTTTCCTTTTCGTTTGATTATTTTTATAGCAATAAAAAGTGAGCTTGGGATCCTGATAGTATCATCTGTAAATGAATTGTCCACGCACTCTTCTTTATAGGAAGTCAATCTGACTGACATTTGCTCTGTTGTTGTTCTGTTGTTTTTGTTGTTGTGTCTGTCCTTAGCCTTCGATCGGTATACGAAGAACAACCATGAACTTCTCAAGCTGACAATCACTCCCCTACGCCAGCGCCAGCGCCAGCACAGCACCACACAATCTCAATCCCAATCACTATGTACCTACGCTCATAATGTAGACTACTTGCCCCTCAAACAGCCTCGTTGAGATCTTCTTACATTATTACTTACAAGGCAGACCCAGAAGAAAGACCAGAGAAGTGTGTATGTATGTATATCTACTCGAGATTTGAGAAGCAGTTTCAAAGTTTCACTGTCGCTCTCCATTTCCATTTCCATTCCATCTGCTTTGGCTGAGTCTTTGGCTTTGGCTTTGACTTTGGGCTTAAACTTCGGCTTCGGCTTTGTCTCTCCACGCAGTACAGGGATAGTTGAGTACACGTGTAAATGACAGTAGAGGAGCCGGTGGTAAAATACTGAAATGATCTCAATCTTCTCACTTGCTCTGGCTCTGCTCTACTTTTTCTCCCTTTTAACAGAGAAACAAAATCATCTCAGTATGTATTCTCTACTCCTCATTCCATCCACTCATCCAGGACACAGACAGTACAGCACACAGCACAATACCTACATATGAGCCCAGCCAATGAAATACAGTACAATACAATGCACTGCACACTGCCCTGCAATTCACAATACAGATCCAGTTATCAGGAGATGCTCTCAAGATTTCTTTAATTCTCGAACCGCTCTCTGTCCCCCCTCTTTATCACATTACTTTCCAAACTACAACTTCTAACTATAACTACGAGTACAATGGTGTGGTGCATATAGTCTTTCCAGGGACCTCCAACCGATAATTTCCTAGCGTAAACTTGACTATTACAGTTATACAGATAGTTATCTGAAGTTATGGCATCTTAAGACGTAATACCGAGGGCCGTACATAGATAATGCCCGTGGAGGATACCCCACTATATAAAAATGTATTAAGGGACCTTGCATCAATGACGTCATAGGATTTGGGCTTGAAAAGAGCTTTTAAAAAAGACAAGAATGAAAATCATTTTTTGGAAAAGTGTAATAAAACACAACAAAAATGCACTAAAGTATATTTAACCATTTTGAAAGAATGTAAAACATGGTATTGGCACATTTGGAAAAATCCATTTCTTCAGATATGACGGCATACTTGAAAGGCCCCCTATCTGATGCTCATTATTAGATGCCATTTGGAGTTTGAAGCGGTACAATCGAGAGCATAAGTACTTCATAGCAACTTAGGGATGTATTGTAAGTGAGTGTAATGATAATTGCTTAATGCTATTCATTTGCCTTTGCGGTTTTCATAATCATAATGAATATACTACCAAGATTTACTCAAATGCAGGCAGTCTGGCAAGTAAATTACGGAGCAGATAAGGTGACGTCTTTAGTTTACTTTATTATTTTGTTTTCCGTAATTGTTGCGTGACAGAGGCTGGAGAGAACGATATTCCAAATGTGCATGGAAATATGCAGTTGTGTGTATTGATGGAAGTATGGAAGTGTTGGGCATATTTTATAAAGGTATTTTTGTATAATTACGTACGTAGGTACATCACACTGTGCGATTTGGCATTCATGAACAGAACTCCATTGTCCGGATTATGACGCATAATTATAATGGTTTGATTTTTATTTCCTTCAAACGCCCGACACGTGTATGCTTTAAAGCTTTGCCGGTTATGTATATTAATAAACCTCATTGTGATGTCAGTAGTACTTGGTTTCTTTCTTCCTTCTGCGAAATGCGAAATGAGAGTTCAATTATTTAGTTATTGCTAGTTAGTGTTATTCAGATTGGGTTTGGTAATTGCGCAACTTAGGATTCTATACATAGAGCAGTAATAGCTAGACACACTAATAATGCAATAGTGGGCTGCTGTACGGACAGGGTGGCGTCGAGTTATAATGACGGCTATTTATAAAAGTACCATACCATACATACTTAAATAATCGTCGGCAGAAAATTAACTGCTCTTACTCAATATCCCACGTAACAGCAGTGATTGTCTTGAAGAAAGTCACAATAACAGTTTTAAAAAAACTGAATTTTGTACCTCAATCCACTTTTATAGGAACTTGTTGGAAATTATTTCTCTCCTTGATTCGCGGCATTATGTTTTGCATGGTAATGAAGTTTAATTTCCTACCAATCGATAAAAAACATCCATTTTACGTGTAGAGATCAATATTATTTGGATGTATAGTTAGACTAGGTAATTTAGACAAATTAATGGTTATATTTTGAATCATGGCAACAGCATGGGAAATATTGTAACGCAGAGTTCCTTACTGTTTTTGTATATGATGGTCAACCGTCAAATGTCCGCTGTCCTTCTTGTGCACTGGGACCAAATGTCTGGAAGTCAAATGTTCGGATGCCCAATAATCCAATTATTTGGTGTAGGATTCCTCGAATTAAATATTTTACCTGATATTTTTGTTTTCCAAAATTTGATAACCTTAATTAAACTAAATTTTACCTAAATTGGTTGCACGGGCTATAAAATTACTCATTTAGCTTAAATCCTGGACACAATAGGGTGCAAGCAACGCTGAAAAAAAAACTCAAGTTAAAGCTTTTAAGTGCTGGTAGGTGGAAATGAATTTAAAGGCGCAATGCTAGGCATTGTGCATTTATTCCTAATGGTTAAATTAGATCATCAATAATGCAATCAGAGCTCCCATTACTTTAATACCTATATCGCTGAAAACGACATTACGAGTACAATTTACATGCTGTAGTACCCGCTGACGCCGGCACTTCCACAAATTACATAAATATAATTATTACTACTTGCTAATATTTTCTTTTCTTGTGCTGCAATATTCACAACACTTGAGATTACAAAATGCGATGATTTTGGCAGTGTTTCACTGATATTTATACGCTTCTTCCTGTACAGGTATCAGAATTACATTGAATCCCACGCTATTATTGCTGTATTACATAAGGTATTAAACTTGGAGTTTTTTGTTGACTTGCTTCGTTCCATAGAAATACAGGCGTTGAATGATCGTAGCTTCAAGTTGCGCCTACCTAGGTACTTTATTTTCTAAATTCGTATTTTGCCCACGTAATGAAATTTCCCATTTCCCTTCCAACATAATTCAAAGTACCACAAGAGCCTATACACACACACAACCTTATAGCGTGTGCAAAACTACCTAAAGCTTGCTGATTCATGGCATATAATACCATGGAAAACTGGTGACTGAAACAGGTCTGTCTATATGACACTGGCACATCCACAATCCAGATCCGCCACCCCTTTCGCTTTCGCCCTTGCGACCAAAGTCAACATGGTAATGGTAAAGGCAGCTGGAAAATTTAAGCAAGTGTGTGAGGTAAGGTAAGGAAGTAAAAAGCCACCAGCCAGAAAGCAACCAAGGCAAGGCCAGAGAATACACTTACAAGCTGGAGATACAGTCAGTATGCAAGTCTTCCATCCTTGTGGTAGGCACTTTGCCTACGCTAATAAAGCACACAGCCTTATTGAATTTCAGAGTATTAGAATTTTTAATTACACTCAATTACTATTCACTACACGAAGGATTTAACTTCCTAAAATAACTTGTAAGTACCAACTTTTATGAACGTAGCGGGGATTTTAGGAGGTAATTTAATTTTTCACATAGGGATGAAGGTACACCATATAATCGAATAAGGAATCGCCGAGTAAAAATCCTCTTCCCTCCCTTCCCATGAAGGTAGACATGGGAGGCAAGGAGGTTGTACTAACCTTAAATTAAATGGTGGTAAGGTATACTAATAGACTTAGACACAGGCTGTGAGACCCTATACAGATATAGAGTCAAAATTAATAAGTAGAATGCCTGGGATACGAAGGGCTTATTTACACAATGAGCTCAGTGCATGCATCCTGTAGTAAATTCAGAATTCGCCTTTCCTGCTGTACTTCTCGTATCATATCATTTTGAATTTGCATTTTCAAGGCCTAATCAGTGTTAAAACGAGAGAGAGACAGACAGACAGCGGATGTAGAGCCCTAACCTCACCTTAACTCAAAACTTGGTTTACCTCTTCACATTGCAAATTCACTGAATTTACATCCGTCCCTTTAGATACGTGCTTCATACACGAACGTGGGACTGTAGTGCATATTGTGCAAGAGTTGCTACCCTCCATGAATAATAAAATTCACAACTGTCATCGAGACAGGCGGACTGACTGACAGGAGGGAGGCAGATGCAAATATTGGCCAGTTTTGAGGGTGACGGTGGCGAAATTTAAAGTACCTACCTATGTACTTCACTACTAACGATGAGCTGGACTTTTGCTCAAACACATTAGAATCTACCCTCATAGTGCATTATAAATTTATATCACAAGTGTAGCCTGTCTATATAACATACCTACCTACTTTATAGAAAGGAAGTAGGGTAAGGGTGACCGGTAGTACTGTAGTACAAGTGAAAAATATTATAGGTAGAGAGTAGAATATTTTCCCTGCCTGTAACGTTGCAGTGTGTCAGTATGTACATGCTAGTAGTTTGTTGCTTGTGATGCCATTATGTAATAGATGCCGTGGCTGATTTTACAATTTTTTGGTGGGCAGCTTGGAACTTACTTTTAGTGCAAGAGGGGCGAGGGCTACCACCACGATCACATCCACGACATCCGCCCTCCTTCCGCCAAAATCAAGCACTGCCCTCTTGAAAATTATATAGAAACGGCAAACGTTTCCGAGGCAGAACAGTTGAATTTGTACCTATTCCTTGTTTAATTCGATGGCAGACTGAGCAAGGAAATAGTAGGAAGCGCAATCATGGCCGTGGAAATAATAGGGTTCCCCCTATTTTTGCGCATGCTGAATGCGTACATGGCAAAAATGCATCAGATAAAATGTGGAGGTCATCCTAGGTTAAGGCTTGCTGGAATGACTGATCAAAATTTTATTGAAACAAATTTTAATCGAACAATTCTGTGTAGGCCGTTTTGTGGCTACTGGACTTGTAAGAATACTGACTAAAATTACCCTAAAATTAACCTTTTTAAAACGGTTATTTATCTAGTTTAGTACGTTTTCGAAATAATGTGTCTTTCTTATTTTGATGCTTTTGAAAATGTTAATTACTAGTTTTGAATGTTTTTGAAAAGTGTAATTTCCAGTTTTGACCTTTTTGAAAAAGTGTTAATTTCTTGGATTGTGCCTTTCAAAAATGTTAATTATTAGTTTTAACTATTTTGAAAAGTGTATTTGTAATATAAACTTTTTTAAAACATTCTTTTCATGATTTGACAGTTTCGAATAGGTTAAAATGAAGTAAACCAATAACTTATAATTTGGAACAACAGCCATGTTTAGTATGTTGGGCTGCAAACTGCAAATGTTTTAGTAAGAATATTTCATTTCATGTACCTGCAGTTATAGCTTCACCTGCAATCGGTTCCCCTTAACTGTTAACTGCAGTAGTCCCAAACCTCGTCAGAATAAAGAGATGTACATACTTCCTGAATATTATTTACCGTTTGCATGAAATTAATTAAAAATATATCTGGAGTTGTTGAATTTAAATGAAGAGTTTAGTCGAGACTCGAGACAGAAGGATTTATAAAGGACACCTATAACATTATCCTTTCCATCCTGTTATAGATTCTAATTCTATCAGACCAGGCGCAACAGAGCCAACAATAAATAATACATCTAATGCCCATTTTATTATACAAAATGACAGATATGCAGCAAACAGTTGGAACTCATAATAATTAGGAGTTCAAGTCATTAGTTGGTAGCCGATATATCTGTAGATTATGAGTATTAATTGCGTACGGTGGAATTATCACATAGCATCGTCACCGTGTGGGAGAGCTCATCGTCCAAGTGGTTAGTGGGTCTCTGCCAGACTAGGTATCTGTATTTCATAATTGAGTACCTATGTACCTTATATATTTATATAGACATAGAAGGAATGTAGTGCGGTAGTACCGCTCAGCGTAACTTGTTCAAACATAATATTTCCGAGGAAATTTGTGATACTTGAGCTCATTAATCTGGTCTTGGTGACAAATCTGTTGTGTTCATAATTACACTTATCAGAGTAAACTTATCCTTGCCCTCCATCAAACTTGAATTCAAATTCAAATTCGTGTAAACCACTTTTTATTACTTTTATTTATTGTTGGCTTAGCGTCTACTGTACGCATGTCCCTATGTACCTACTACCTCCAGTGAATCGTTCTCTCCTGTCATTCTTCATCTAAAGTGCATAGGTACATGGTCTCTTAAATGGGAACGATTACGAGTTGATTGATTAATGCAATTTATAATAGAGCTCGTAATCATCTTGCAATCTTGGACTTGGATGTGTGTACAACACAAACAGAGAGACCCAGAGACCTGACCAAACAATAAATATTTATATGCTGTCTAACTTGTATGTAGTTGTAGGAGGGACATAGTATTAAAAATAGTGAGTAGACTATTCATAGAGAAAGAGAACCAGGAGCACCAGCAGTACCAGTGGCAATGAAGCGTTCAGCTTCAGCTGCCTGTAGCTTCTACTTCTTTTCCTTTTTTTTTCTTCTTTCTTTCTCTCTTTCTCGCTCTCTATTCAGCGGGGGTAGCAAGGAACAAAATGTAAACCTAGCGAGCAACCTGTTCCTTTTAGCATGCAAATATGCAGTTGAACATAATGAGCGTGAGAGGCAAAGGATTATGGTAAGATAAGCTCAAACTACATACACACTGTATTTACTACGAGACCATGAATGATGATGAATCGTTTCCCTGTCGCTATGAAAACCGCACGCATTATAAAATCTTGGGCGATAAAAGGCTTCCTCAAGGAAAGCAATTTCCTTGACGAACTTTCTCTACGTGCGTACCTATGTACATGTGTACTTGGCTGCACTGTACTACTGCACTGTACTGTAGGTTGCTACGGCTCTGATTTGACTTCAACTTTCGACTTGCGGGACTTGAATTGAATTTGGATTGTGTTCTGGGACCTTGTTGTAGCAAATGATGTTCATCCGCTAACATTTTTTTTCTAGAAAGCAGACAAGCATGTACATATGTAGATATGCGTATGATGTAGAAGTAGGTACCTACCTACGTAGGTGCGGTGAATTCATGTTTAAAGGCACGTACCTCTGACACTGACTTTAATACAAGCAGTAGATAAATTATGGAGATATCCAAGAAACAGACACTGTACATGTAAACTCAATAATTCCAGGATGGAGCTCGCGAATTGCGTAAAAACATTGTTTTATTCAATTTTAAAAGCTTTCGGATATACGTTTTGGTCTCCTTCCTCAGGGAAAGACTCCCGTTAAATGAGAACGGGTAGGAATTAATTTGTAATAACAGAATTGACTCAATTAGGTAATAATAGTACAAATTCCAACAACTATCCAAAAATTGGACTGCTTTTTGTTTTTTACAAGGCTAGTTATCGTTTAGTGAGAAAATACGACTTCATTGGTAACTCTGAACAAACATTGATGATTTTAAATTAGTTTGTAACTATAATGCCCCTAAATATTTAACCAACTAGGTATACCTTACTAGGTTTATAATGTTCTTTCAATAATTCGATATAGACCTATAGGCTCTATGAAACTCGGTGTAGGTATGCAGGATACATAATAGTTTCAGTAATGGCGTTATGATGGCTGGCTAACCCTGAAGCTGATTGTAAAACAAATGATTACGGTCCCATTATGCTCCATATATGTACATGCATACGTATGTATGATGGCTCTCAACACGTGAATTTATTCTTCATTTGACATTGTTGACACTGTTGCTATGCCTAGAGGTATAGCAAGTGCCTATACATATTCTGCCCTTATGGCTCTTTCCACACAGTGTATACATATAGGTAATAATACTCTGTTTATTTTTGGACACTCTTCCTATAAGGGTATAGCAGACTGTACTGGTACTGTACTTCACTCTCCTGTATTATGTACCGTGGTATATATTGAACAATGAAATTGCCACATGCTATAAAAATATTAATAATAATTATTTTGATTAATATTTACTTTGGGAAATCAAATAGATTTCAGACTGTGATGTGCAACCGGACTTAGGATAGCCTATAATAGCTCTGACTCGTAGGACACGTATTATAAAGGGATGGATGGTAGTAAGAAGGAATAAATATACTGGTATAAGAATCCCTACTATCCCTGCCTATATGTAAGGTACGTGGGAAGGGAATTTGAATTTATGGCTCTCAATAAAATACAACATACGGCATCAATTGTGATGACGATACGATGATGACTCCTCTAATTTGTAATTTATTGAATAAGAAAACAGATAACCAAACTGATTGTTTGAATTGAGCTCTTTGTGACACTCCACTCCTCGCAAGTCTGTAGCCCCCAAGTATATATGTAGGTATAGCTATGACAAGTATATATAGAAATCTCCTCCAGGAACTTCATCTACCTACATATATAGGGTAGGCTATATCCATCAGCCACAAGTACACTTTATACTACATGGCAGGGCAGGGAAAAAGGTGAAGTGAGTAGGTATGTGCAGAATCCGTGCTAGTATGTATTAGCTCCGGCCGTTCGTCTTCATACATTCCATCCAAACTTTGAATTACAGGAGATGAGATGTAGATGAAAATAGGATGATGATACATGCAAGTCTAGTGGAAATAAAAATAGAACATGCACATCAACTCTACAGAGAACTACCACCATGCCTACTGCTACTGCTACTGCTATTCTACATACATATGTATTCCTTCTGTGCACTCTGCACTTTGCACTCCCAATATATCCATCCCTACAGTTACAGTAGTAGTTGTATGTACCTACCTACTTGCATCTTCCCTGTACTTATAATGAAGATATGCTCACATAGCCCCGGCACTCACAACAAGGAACGACAGAGCGAAAGAGAGAGAGAGAGATACAGAGAGATAGATGGATGATTAGGACATATACATGTAAATCGTCGGCACGTGTAAGACCTGGTTTGACTCCAGAATAAATACTTTCCAAACCGACCGTCGTTGCCCCCAAAGACAAATATGATATTTTCTCTATGTACGCCAGACTGTGACGGTGACTGTGCAGAGAGAAGAGACGAGCACAAAAAGAGAGAGAGAGCACTTGAGTTAAACATAAACTCTCCAGTAGATCCTCATATTTATTGCTACCAGCACCAGAGAGCCAGAGACAGAGTCAGAGCATCACCACCGCCACCAATACAGACAATGTTGTGTAATGCACAAGGAGAGACGCAACGTCAGGCAATGCATTGCAACTCAACGCAACTCAGGCAGATTGTGGATGAATTCTGTATCACATCACGGAACTCACTCACTAAAGTCAGAATAGACTGATAGTGACTTGAACAGAAATGCTGGGGAATCTTGGTGGGTAAATAAGCAAATTTTATTGGGGTGCAAGATAGACATAGACATAGGTATACAGTCATAGCTTTATGTGGACCGTTCTATGCTGTTGACTTGGGCAACTTACTAAATACAACTTTTTATCTCTGTCTCAATACATACATACCTATGTACAATAAAAATGTATCAAAATGCTTTCCTGATTGCTACGTGTGGCTTTGGGTGGGCTGGAAGGTCCCCCCTAATAGATATACTGATAGACACACTGCTTCTGTTTTTGAGTTTTGATTCCCTTCCGATGCGTTTCACTTTTATTTAAGAAGCATTTAATATTTTTATCAGCTCAATACGATACAAGATGAGTAAGGTACACACATGACTGAAGATTTGACGTGACATGAGGATGATACAACGTTTCCATTTCATTTCACACAGAATAATTCCATGCAGTACACAAGTCTACTGGATGGGATGGGCGGGGGTACGTCGGTAGACATGTAGGTACTTTATTACTGTCGAAGGTAAACTGATATTATATAATTAAATATCTTGAGAAGTTTTGTAAATATCTATGAGTATAGTATCAATATGAGGGTGGTCCATTGGAGTCCACTCCCTCCATTTCATTGTCGTTGTTGGCTTGAGCGTCAGTTTTTCAGTTTGTTGGGGAGTTTCTAATCAAAGTCACAAGATACAATTCAAGTTACCTACCTATGTATGCTTGATACATACTTGATAAACGTTTTAATTTTTTATTTAAAACGTAACCTACAGCCGACTTTGGATAGACGTACATATAGGAACATAATTAGTAGCAAAAGTAGTTATGCAGTACGTGTACAATTAACTATTATTATTATTGGAATACTATTTACAGCTCAGAAGGAGCGTCTCCGTGTCGTTCTCACTGCACTGGAGGAAAGTTGAAGAAGATTTAGTTTCAGTAGTTTTAAATTCAATTTACACACTGTTATGACCAGCCTTTTGTTCACTGTAATTACTGTTACCTTTAGATTTTTTGATATAAAAGAACTCCAACCAAAGGCAAAGGATTGCCTTGTCTTCCGGTTGATTCTTTTATTAAGCATTTTTCTGAATTTCTGAAGGCGCATGTAATTAGCTTGCCACGTACCTACTAACAATAGAGGAGCTATATAGCTATGCATACAGTGCCTATAATAATAACAATAATTACCCTCGTTTATCCTTTTCATTGTATCAGTAGGGCTTCCTAATTTGAGACTTGGAATAAAAATTAAAAGGTACTACACACAGTCCCAGAACCAGACCTGTAGACTGTAGGTAAGTAGATAATGCTATGTCTTTGTAGTGCAGTAATTACGCTCTGGATGGACGCATGGCTATACCTATAGCAGCTTTCAGTCTAATTTTCCACGTGTGCACTTGATACAGTTCTGTCGGTACATGTACATAGGTAGGCTCCGTACTATTAAATGTGGGTAGGTAGGTTCTTGTTCGTTCGTTCGTCTGTTCGTTCGTTCACTATCTGCGGGGAAAGGAAAAAAAGGTTGACGTTCTCAAGTATCTCGGTTCTTCCATGATAAGGAAATTATGATAATTATATAATGAAAGTGTAACTTTTTTGTTTTGCTCCAACAATCTGAGTGCTGATAGCAGTACTGCTGGACTGCTTGACTACACGTGCCATAGTATAATTTCTGTAAAAACGGAATCCACTACTAATTTCCTTAAACGGAAACACGTGCCGTTGAAATTCGACTTTAATTTTTTTAAAAAAAAAGAAAAAGAATTTCTATTTATCTCCACCCGCCCGCCCGCCCGTCCATACAATCACAATCATCCTCCACTCGTCTGCATGTTCTGCATCATTTTATTTTTGTCATGTTTTCCTTTCCTATGAATTTTGACTATTATTATTCCTCCTCGTGCTGGATTTTGTGTAAAAATCTTGTAAATTTTTGCCCAAGAGAAAGGAAACCTACTGTAAAAAAGGTTGAGCCGTTCTCGTTCCCGTTTCCCTTCTTGTGTAAGTACCTTAGGTATGCATGCCTGTCTGATGAGCTACGGAGGCTGACGGACTGACTGACATGAAGTAGAAATTACGGAACCTACCTTAATTATTAATATGTATCTACACCTCCCGACCTGCCACGTATGGGTAAAGTTCATTATTGAGAAAATCAAATGAGATCCTTATCGTGTTTCATGATTCAAGGTTAACGATAATCCTCGATTCTTCAGAGCCGTCCTCCTTCCTATCTGTACCGAGCAGACAGACACACAGATACGCGGGATAGTGGTAATGCAATCAATGGATTGCTACATATGTATGTAAAGGAAGCAGTAGCAGTGCCATCGCATTTTTGGTAGGTATGCATATCCATCCGTCACAATGCATTGTTTACTGATGGGCCTAAATAAAATTTCCTGCATAGATTCGTAGATACCTATTTATAATTGAGACCGTATGCCCTGTCCCTGTGTATTAATTCCAATTCAACAATAAAAATAAAAATAACAATAACAATAACAGCACAATGGAAATAACATCAGTAGTGACGATGCTCTGAAGAATTGTGAAATTTGTGTGTAAATGTAGAATTTATATAATTATAATTACAATGGAGGTGAGTGTGGCTATGAGTGTGTCTATATACAAGTATGACATTTACCCAGTCAATTGAGGAGGCGGACACACAATATTGAATTGCGCACTAATTTCAGTTTGTAATTTTTTTTTCTTGTTTACAATAACAATGTTTTACTTGGTTGGGTTATGGTTTAGGACTCTGACAGTACAATATAGTTATAGTTTAGTATGGCATGATATGATGTGGTTTTGACGAGACTTGGATACGGAATACACGGATTGGAGGTTTTCAGAGGCGAAAGATGTAAAGATATTATCAGGATAAACACCAAGCGGAGCTTTAAGACTAAGAATAACAACTAGACAATGTGATTCACACTATGAGAATGTCTATAGCTATATGTAACTATCGTACCCAAAGCTCTCTGTCTGCCTGTCTCTCTCTCTCTCTCTTTCTCTCTGTACAAAGTACAAACAATCAATCCCATCATGCATCAGTATCAGTAGCAAGGATGAGCAACATACATACAAGAACAAAGGCAACAATGCCGTCATGAGTTCACGATGACAGAGAAGGCTAATTACTATAAAAGTATTTGAAGCAACGTGTTTCAGTAGGTAAGGCAGCCATACGGATCCGAGTATGTACGTATCTGCGACGTGCCTTTGAAAATATCTAAAATAAAACCCATTATTTTTAATTGTAATAAATTGCACTGTTTTCCCTCTTTCGCCTCGAAGTCTAGTATTACTAACTAGAATCCACAGATACATTTCCAATATACATACAGGCTCGCTGCGTAGGAAACATGGTGCTTCAAAACGTAAAGTACCTTGGTAGTGCAAATTTCAAAGGTGCACACTGCTACTGTTATTTTTATAGACTCTTAACGTTTTCGAAACGGTACTATTTCTAGTTTTACATCTTTTTGAAAGTGCTAGATTTCTTGTTTTGACGTTTTTGAAAGTGCTAATTTCTTGTCTTGACCTTTGTGAAAGTTCTAATTTCTTGTTTTGACCTTTTTGAAAGTGCTAATTTCTTGTTTTGACCTTTTTGAAAGTGCTAATTTCTTGTTGTTTTGACCCTTTTGAAAGTGCTAATTTCTTGTTTTATGTCTGTTTGAAAGTCTTAGTTGCTGGTTTTGAGTGCTTTAAAAATGTTATTTTTAGATTTGAGTGCTTTTAAAAATGTTATTTCTGGTTTTGATCGTTTTTAAAAAGTTAATTTCTAGAAAAAAGTACTTTTGTAAAGCATTCTTTCCATGGGTTCCCAGTTCCGAATAGGTTAAATAAATTTTTGTTTACTAGTTAAAGTAATTTTATGGGTGTCATCTGCGCCGTGGTTGACGTCGTAGCTGTTCTGTCCGCTGTTAAAGCAGTGCAGGGCAGGGGTGTGTGGCATAGCTGATGATGATGTGTAATCTATGCATCTGTAGCCTTAATAACATAATAATGAGCCAATAAATATAGTGCTAGTCTAGTGGAAAACAAGTAAGGCTAAGTTACGATCGAGTCATTGTCGGTGTAAACAAGAAGCGAGGGAAAAAAATGTTTTCGAGGAACTCTGCTCCATCACTCGCTCGTTGCATTTTAATTGCCAAAAATATTTATTACATGAATATGAATCCCAAATTTATTCAAGTCAAGGATGCTAGGGTGGTGAGCTGTTGATGTTGATCCTTTGCTAGCTACTAGCCCATCTCTAGCTCCTAGCTGCGTCTTGGCTTCTGACTTATGAGTTCTGGCTCTCACAGCTGTTGACATCACAATCTTGAAAGAAATATGTACATAACAATCTTTTTTTATACTTACTATTTACTACTTACCTACTTTTAATAACAGAATTCTCACTCCTTCTGGTTTTCCCGAATCAATTTCCATCCACCTATTTTAATACGTAATTTTACAGTAAACAGTTCCATGCCACCTTGACTGCTACGCTGCGGTCTACGTGTCATATGTCACTACGCTAATAACGGCACTCGCAACTTGTTCTATTTTTTGATGGCTATCTGTCTGTCACCGTCACTGTTACCTGTCCTATGATTCTATGATACTGGTACTGGCTAAAACGTTGCCTAAGGCAATCAATAGTAATAATAGTAATGGCCTGAGAAAGTAAGTGCTTGCTAATTCTGTACGAAACCTGGACGCAGAACAATTCATGCATTCAACGAGGAAATGCAAGTACAGAGTACGGATACGTTTGTAGTAGATAGAGGCATGTGCCTGTGCTGTTACAATAAAGCATGTGTATACTAATTACGAATGTATCCAACGTTCCATACATTCCGTATCTGCTTTCTGTTTCTTTCAAATGAAGAAGAGAAAAAATTGTTGAGCAGGTTCTTCAATGGAATGATAAAGAGGGTTCATCTTGAACTAGTAGGTGTATACATACAGAAGATTCTGTATATACATATTATAGTGTATAGTGTGCCAGCACTCGTTTTACAAGGAAGACTGAAGCCATATAAGCTTATCCTTATTTAGTTAGTTTATAGGGTACTTGCTTCCAGGTATTACTCAGTCACAGTCATCACATTCCAATTTTTTGTAGGCTTTGTTTAATTAAAATTAAACGCTCGTCATCCTTTTTTCTTGGATTACTCAAAGGAAACAAATGTTGGGTGTTTCATCAACTTGAGAGTAAATTGCATTGGCTGTATGTCAATAATGCCAACAATTCATCTTCCACCCGCCGACAGTACCTCCTACCATGCATCTACGAATCTATGTACATGTACCTACCTACGTACATGGACAGATTTTCCAAGTATTTTTAATGTGGCAATCAATGAGTAATAAAAGTGTCAGCAAGTCTCACAGTCTGATTTCTGACGTCCGGTATGGCAAATAAAATATAATCTGTATGTACCTAGTCTCATTTTTTTTGTAACGTGCATTTAGTTCACTTACAACTTTGCAAACCGGACGTGGATTTAGCTGCAATACTTAGGATCATATGAGCAGTTCAGGTAGGATGCTTTTGGGGGAAACAATAAAAATATGACTAGTTGTAATATTTATGACTTTACAAACAAAACTTTGGCAGGAAACAACGTGAAACAAATTACAGATAAGTTGTGTGTTGTGCCGTATGACTATAGCATAGCTATGGGTAGAGGCCGAATCGAAGTAATTAAAAAATCAATGCATGTACAATGTATGAACAACATATAATTTACAGTCTAAACTTTACAACACTAAACCCCGTTTTAAATCCCCTTTAAATCCGTAAGTAAACAAAGCAGTCATGAAAACAAAAGTATTAAAAATAATTTATTGCAGATTTCTCGGGAAATATAGTAATGCTTTTATATTTTAGCTCAATTAAAATAATAATTCTTGTATTTTTTACCCAGAAGCAAGCACTCCACCCGTCCATCAAAACAATAACAAAAACATGCCAAAAGTCAACATCGATGCCACAAAGGAAAAACAACCGAAGAAAACACTATGATTAAAATATCAGTAGATAGTAACTGTATAAGCAAGCAACAACGCATACCTAAAATTCATTTGCCATCAACACAATTGCTCTTGAATTTTTAATGGCAGCAGAAAGTAAACAATAATTAATTGGTCCTGAAAATTATAATATATTAAAAAATAGAATCAACGGAGAGGTACTGTTCTCCCAAACTGCTGCTACACATATACATACATTAGTACACACACCTTCATAGAAAGACTCTCTAATAAAGAAGGATTAAAAACTTCAAACTTGATCGTCTTTTTAATTATAAAAACAAAAAACAAGACTAATTGAAGTGAGAAAGTCATAAAATTTAGCTTTAAAGATATACACGAGTAAATAAAAATAAACGATGGGGACGGGATGGTTGGCTATCGGTTCGTTAAGGAGCAGATGATGAATACTGGGTAATTTCCTGTGTGACTAATAATGTAGGTATGTACTTAATTTAGGTAATTATGTATCCCAGTTATTTATATAGGAGAGCTTCAGATACTGTTGTAGGAGGCTTTTTGGCAGTTGGTTTCAGTTTACAAGGCGAGCGATATATGTATATACAATATATATATACATATTTCCCTATGTACCTATGTACATATACTTACATAGACTTTTGAGTTGACTGTGGTTCGTGTGGGACTGCGATACGACTGCGATTCGAGGAACGAAAACATGTTTTTGCAAACTCACACACACACACACACACCACAGTACACACTACACTCGACGTATCTGCAATAAACACTGAATCGAAATTGAAGGTCGACCAAAGGTTTTGTTGTAGAGTATGGTTATGGTTTCTGCAATATAACCTCCTACTCCCTAACATACTAGGTACGCACTCCCTCCCTCGATCCTGTGCTGTAATAAACTATAAAGGGAGCTATAGGCATATGCCTCTCTCATCAATTGCTAGGAAATTTGAGTCAGTTGGCAGTATACACTATACAGCAGCATATACCTAGGTACATAGTATGTATCTCATAGCCACCATAGCCAGTTAGACCAAGACGTGATAAACTTTAACTTTAATGCCTACTTAACGACAGACAAGTCGAAATGTATAGAGATAGGCTATGAGTAGGAAGGTAGGTAGGGAACTAGGGACCGTACCTACAGTATCTGTATCCATCCTATCATTTAGATACATATATTTTGCATAAGCATATGCATAGCAGCAGACCAACCAACGGCAACGGCAAAAAATTGCGAGCAAGGGGAGGAAAAGGGAATTATGTATAGTAGATAGAAGTTTGCGATTACTGTAAACTGTAATAATTCGTAATACTGTATATAGCTCCAGATGAAGCACGTACTGCTATGACTGTATTATGTATGTAGGGATAGGGAGAAGCATGTGGTGTGATGCTAGCCATGTAATGTTGTAGGATAGGGTAGTGGAATAGTGGATAGGATAGGTTAGGATGATGCAATGAGTGTTCTTGGAAGCCTTTGAGGAGAGAAGTCTCAACTGAAATTGCATGGAAGTACATAACAGGATATGGGTAGAGGTAGGCCCAGCTCCATCCACGCCAATCCAATAGTTTTTTTGCACACATGTATCCTCATGGTACAGAATAGGACTGAGAGTCAGTCTGTCTGTTGACTAAAAGTACCTAAACTTGTCTATCTCTTCCCTTGTTTTGCCTGCCTTGCCTGGCCTGGCCTGGCTTGGCTTGGTTTGGCATGTGCAAAATCACCAAGGTCACTTTCCCCTCGGCTTTACGAGCTGTGGCTCTGAGTATGTATATTCAAGTGTATGTATACCTACGTACATACATTTGCAGTGGATTGAATTTACTATTAGTTTGGTTTAATGACAGCTACAGCTTGCTTGTACGTCTACGTAGTACATACGTACATGCACACAGTCTGACAGATATATTCTGTAGCCACGGTGCTATAAGGTATTTTTACAAACAAATCAAAGGCAGAGTACAAAGTGCAATTTTCTTTCCATACATACACACTATACATAGATAGGATACATACGTAAATAAAACCTTTTTTAAAGAACTGGCTATGGTGTGTAGACGACGTTAGTTCTCATCTTCTGTTTAAACCTGTCCCTATCTACAACTTCAGAGTATCAAATTATAGTGAAAAAGACCACTTGAGCCCATATTTATATTGTTGTTGGGACTAATGGGAAGCCTAAGCCTAGAGCCTAGAGAGTGCTATAGGCATAGGAAATGAAAGCCTCAAACATATGGTATGTACATACATAGTGAAACAAATATGTAGCAATACCAATGCATTCTGCAATTCTGCATCCTCACCATTCGCCATTTGCCTGTCACAGGAGCTTAGGATTTCGCATGAAAATATCCTTGAGCATGAGGCTTAGAGTCGGGCAGTGGTTTTTTTTTGCTGTATTTTTGCAAGTGTCTACAGTTGTGGGAGCGTTTTATAGGGAAGAAGCCTTACTATTACTATTGCATGTAGGTACATGAATCCGAGAGGGCAATGTGTTCTTCATAAATATTTGTAGGTACTTATAGGTATACGCTCGCTACAGATGATATGTTTTGTGTGTGAATCTGCTCTTTGGGATCTTGGGATGTAAAGGTACGGTGGTGGTGAGTGGTGTTGACTGCAACTCTTCAGTGTTCAGTTCAACCATCACCATCATTGCCATGCAATCCATGGAATTTGTACGTGTTCAACCTCCAATCCCGAAGCCCCAAACCTATTCATAATACTGCCTCCCTGTATTAAACTAGAGTGTACATAGAACAGAGAGCCTCGGCTGCAGATAAATACATTCACTACGGTTGACGTTGGCATGCAATAGGATTTCTGTGTCGATGCTGAAGCTTGCTGAGCTCCTATGGCTGTAGTCATAACGAATACTGCGTTAAGAGAGGTCAAGAATTTTCGCAATGTTCAACTTCACGTTTGGCTTGGACTGACGTGGTGGTAGTGTGAGTGAGTGAGTTTCCTTCTGATTGCGAATTGCATTGTGGGGTAGGTAGGAAGGTCTCGTTACTTGTCATTACACTTCTTGCACTCGGCTCAGAGTCATAATGCAACGGTGGGTCGTGGGACTTGGAAGTACCTGACTCCGTATGTACTGACATGGGTGGACTTGAGAGGTCTATACACCACACTCTATTTTTCGCCAGTCTGACTCTGTGTTGTGTGTCTGAAGCCTCTGGTTGGTAGTTGGTGGGGCTGATTTTTTTTTTGCATTAGGCATTAGGTATTATTGTTTGTTGGTATTATTTCTCTGAATGGCTCAGCATGAATGCAAAATGCAAAATGCAATAGGCACGACCAGAGTCATTATTATATAAGTTTGAATACATACATATGTACATACCTACATTCACCATCCTGCCAAATCAATACACATCGTCTTCGTCTTCCGTTTATTCTCTTTGAATTCTCATCTGACTCACCTCAACTCCACATTCCCTTTGGCTGGCTCTGGCTCTGGCTCGCAACCACCTTCCTTAACCAAGGAATTGTTCTCATACTCAGGACGAGTGAGTAGACTGGTGGGGCCTACGCAGAAAGGACATAGAAGAGCCGGAGGAAGAAGCTACAGGGTTTTAGTCTTGGTCTGGTCGATCCTGGGTCCTGGTATCGATCCACACTTTCTGCACATTTCCCCCGGACGTACCTTGGGAGGAGGAAACCTACCAGCTTGGAACGTAGGTTAAGTAGGTAGGAACCCTCAGAGAGACTCTATCCAGTCTAGGCTGCATCTACAGAATGAAACTTGGAACAGTCGAAGGAAGTCATAGGGGTTGGAGTTTTACTATTGGCATTTCACATCTGGGTCTAGATTACTATACTGCCTCAACTGTTGACTTTGAAAGCGATGTAAAGGTAGCTCTGCTGCATTTCCTTTGTTCCAAAATAAATTCGCAAAAAAAAAACAGCATCCGTCGCCCTTTGAAAGTTTAATGGGTTTCTTAACGTTTTGTTCGTTATTTTCTTTTGCTATAAAATAAATTTTTATTATTTATTATGTGCCTGTACACCCATAGTTCTGGCCCTTGTTTTTTCTTGACAGCCTCTATTTCATGTTTTCTAAGGATTCTTTCAAATATTGCCATTTGCAATTAAAATAATAATACTGCTCTGCACTGCACTACCTCTGAGCTGCAATCCATATTACCTATGTATGTAGTAATCTACACAGCGCAAGGCGCAACGGGAAACGCGATGCAGTGAAAGCTCTCGCCATCCCATTTGAAGCTATGAGAGAGAAAAAATGCTGTGAAAACCTTTATGGTTTTCCTGTATGCTCAAGTGGGCAATTTTGTTTTTTTATTTTGTTCTGCAAAATAAAAACAAAGTACCTAGGTCGGTAGGTAGTTTAATAATATGCCCTCCCTCAGTTGTCAGTTTACTAGGAAACAACCTGGATTGCCAATAGCAATAGCAGAATGTCAATGGAAGCTCCTATGTGTGTATGTGTTGAAGTGAGTCGTTCAAGTTGAGTAGGTGTATACTAACAGAGGAGATTCATTACATAAATTGCATTAGGATAAGAAGATGAAATCTGGACAGAAATGAAAATGAAGGCTAGGTATGTGATGTATGGCTGCATATATGTATATAGCTGTGCTATAATGTGTATACCACCACTACTGATTGTACATAACTGTGAGGCTAGAGTTGGACTTGGAAGTAGATGGAGATATATACACTGATTGCCATGTATTAATGTTCAAAATTCACATAGCCTACCTCAACCCAAAGCAGTCGTCTGAGGTCGAGCTCTAGCACCAATTCTCCGTCCACCAACAAGCCTTTGATTTCAGTAATGTCAGTCCATTCCATTTGATATTGAAAGGAACATGAAGTGGCAGTTGCATTGGTGGTGGAAGTAGTGAGGTAGGCCCATGGATGCACCTCCATATATTCTGTAGAAGAATAAAAAGTGATCCTACCTTACCTTCGACTGAGTCAACCAGTCCCTCATTTGTACGATACTCGGTATAGTGACTAACTTTTGTAACATGTACAGATGATGTACCTACGGCTTCAGTACACTAATCAACTGCCAGTGTCAGATTCGACGGTGCCTACTGCCTAATGATGAGTTAGAATTCAGAGCGTAATTACCTTCCTCAATGTGTGCTCTAATCAGGAAATATTATATGACTTTTGTCCTCTCTCTCTCTCTCTCTGCCTTTACCTCACGGATTCGATTCACACTATCGCATCGTAACTAACGTACATACTACTACTGCTACCCACGAGAAAGAGCAATCTCGGAGAAGGCAACCTTAATGTGCATGTAATGGGGAATTTTTATGACAAAAATCTCGAGATAAGTTGCAATAATGATCCAGCCCACTACGTGGAACTCCAAGCCATTAACTATTAACTACAGATATCTGCACTCTGCAGTGCTATTATACTGTCAAGCCTTTCGGCTTATTGTTAGCTCTGGCTTTCTGTAATTGTAATTACACTTTATGTAACGCGGTCATCTGTAATATTCTCTCAATTTACGAGTCGAGTTGGGCTCTTCTCAAGTACTAAAGAGTCACATATGATGGGACGAATTTTATTTTTTTTCTCCTTTATTATGTTGCTGTTACTGCTGCATAGATACACCTACTCGATTGTACCCACGTGACTTTTCAGATGGCATGACGTGAGCCCTGTCAGTGTCACAGTGGGGTAGGTAGTGAGGCTGGAAGTCCAAATCGAATTATCTGATAGCACCCAATGCAATGAACTGTATCAGTTTGTTACGTAAACTATTATTGTTTTGGAAGCGGATTGATTTGGACAGAGCTTTTGGCACGCCATAGTTTTGGATTTGACTCACAGTGGACTTGATTTGGCTCTAATGAACGCGACTTTTACTCCATAGAACTGGGGATTGAAGGTCAAAAATATCCAGAGATTATTTGAGTAGCTACACACTACACAGCTCCATAGGTGTACATACACTTTAAAGCGTCCGCAGTTATGACACTGCAGTTGAGAAGTAGTGCTGTATGTACGTAGCAGATTGCCTAAGATTCTACTACATCAAGTATTTAAGGAAGTACCACCTTACATACATATTGCATTGCATTGCGCAGTCTATGAGCTCTTCTTCAGTCTAAGGTCCGCATCGCACAACTTGAACCTTTTCAAGGCCAAACGAAGGCAGAACAGAGAGAAATCCTGTGGTGTTTAATTTGCAATGAGGGCTCTCACTATGTATGTTGTATGCCTTATAGTATACTACAGATATAATGTAAAATTCTAAAATCTTGCTATAAACCGTCACTTCACCGTATCGTTGCGAACTTAGGCCGTGCGCAAATTTTGTACCTATTTAATAACAATTCACAAGTGCATTGTACAGGAACTAAACTACAGGAGATAGGAAATTAAAAATTAAAATTGTCTGGGGAAAGGTACATAGCGTCCTTTACGAAGCACCACTGACTAGTAGTGAGGCATAGTGTATGTTTTTTTATTGGATATGACTCACTTTGCTTCTTTACAGACGATAGGAATGTGTGGAGATGGGAAGCTTGGGTCTCAAAGTTGTTCTGGTATTCTGGTAGTGCAGGAGCTGGAGCAGATGGAAGTATGGAATTATGGTAGCTTTCCTTCACCTTTCCTACAAGGTCTTTCTAAAACGATAAATATATATTACCATTTTATTGTACGACGTTCTGCAGAACAGATTCCACTTCCCTGGCTGCAAGTGGAAAACGTCGAAGCCAATATTGCGTGTGAGATCATCTGACTTGTCCCCAGTAGAAGAAGACGAAGAAGAAGAAGGGTACCAGTGCAACGATGATAATGGGGAACAATAATACAATGCTATTCGCAGCTTCGTAGGTAATTTAATGCCCTAACCTGTTCTTCGTTTGGACAAATGGAATAGGTGTGTAATAGAGTGAATGCAAATGGATATTTTGCATTATTTCCTTCGTTTTGCATGCCGCTGCGTTGGTTAATTTTGGGTATGTTGGAAGTTGGAAGTTGTTGGAACTTCATTTCTTGGAATTTTGTTTCTTGCTTTCTTGAGCTTGAGCCAGAGCCAGGGCCAGAGTCAGAAACAAAGCCAGTTCAGTATAATTATCTGCCTACCCTTGTTTACCAGATCTATAGGTATATGTACCACTGAGCATATACGAATGCCTAAAATAATAGGCTACTCGGTTTATAACATGTGGTGATTAAATTATTACCACGCAACATGACAGCCATTTATCTGCAAACTTCTTTCTTGGGTACTGATGAGTAGATATAATACCTAGATTGCAGAATAAATTGTAATGGGGTAAAAATAAGACAAAATGGAAAACAAACAGGGAGCCTACCACAGCACAGGGAGGAATTTTATAATACATTTATGATGCTAATTATAATACGAACAAGTCATACGGATAATGCGATGTTTAACACCTACCTTCCAGAGAAATGTTAGAATTCTGTTAAAGGCCAACCAAAAGGAATCGAATGGCTTGAGCTCCTTTTTCCGTTTTCCATATTGGTAATTGGTAATCCAGTTCGTCAGTTATTTGGTGGTTTGTATGTTTGTTTGTGGGAGTGAGTCGTCCGTCCACTTTTATCAATTGCCTTGGTGTGTTTGAATTTGTCCTTGTGTATCAGTAAATAATTGACACACCGTATTTGACACCTCGATAACGTTTCAGGATCTACATCCATGCTCCAGGAACACCTCGCTTTTTCTACAGTAAAGTAAAGCTCCTGGCTTTTACTATTAAAGTACC
Source organism: Dicyrtoma fusca (assembly GCA_034695205.1). Taxonomy (NCBI): domain Eukaryota; kingdom Metazoa; phylum Arthropoda; class Collembola; order Symphypleona; family Dicyrtomidae; genus Dicyrtoma; species Dicyrtoma fusca. Next base: position 26,906 of record JAQFZC010000430.1, read on the forward strand.
TTTTTGATTACGTCAACTTCTTATTAAGTGCCTTCGTGTCTATTGCATGATCCGGATCGTATAGCTAAAATCGTTAGTACGGAGGGAATGTAGTGAACTTTCTCAGGCTGGAATCAGGGAGTGGGCTGTTATTGCAAGTTTTCTTGAAAATTAGTGCGCTTGACTTAACACATGGAGAGATGCCGAAAGTCTCTGGTACGTGCGAATTAGTTTGGGAGTTAAATTAGATGTCTGATAGTACATACTAATAATACCTGCACTTGAAAGTTATCCAATACTAGGAAAATGCCAGAATCAATAACAAAGTTATTAAGTGCACAGAGATATGTAGGGTAGTAATGTACATACCTATACCTACCTAAAGTGCAATGAATGCTTCCTTCCAATGCAAATTGATCGTCGTGTAGTGCATTGTGCACTGCAAACTGCAATTTGATGCAAGACCAACCAATAGTGCACCACGATCTATGTACATTGCAACACAAGTAATTCAATGGAAACCGCAGAAAATTTCATACACTTACAAGAGCAATAACGTATCCGCCAATTTGGCCGATGAAATTACGTATATAGTATATAGATAGGTACCTATCTACTACCTTGAGAGAGGTACCCACTTATTCCGTGTACACTTCTCCGAATTCACATTCATCACTCAACGCCAAGAGGCTTTTCAACTCTGTGCAGTGCGTGTACATTGAATGTTTTCCCATTTCAAATCTTCCGTTGGGGAATGATCTAGAGTGGCTCTGAGAACGAGAACGGTCTTAAAAAGAAATCAAAGCAGGTGTCATTGAGGAATAATCCTTCCAAGGGATCTCAATGAACTGTAAAATTATATCTGCCGAAAGTTTACTTTAGCTCCCTATCGGCTACAGCACTATCTAAGTACCAATTACATACTTTTGATGAGGTATCTATATAGTGTATCTAAATGTAAACTTTGATAAATCGTCATGCAAAATGCAACGTGCCCAGGAAAGAGAAACAACCCAAAACAGCTATAGCTCACCACCCACGTATCGGGATTTCGTACAGTAAAAGCAAATAACTACCAATTGTGTTTTCGATTCGGAGCAGATTATGACTCATATATATAGATACGTCGGCACCTATGTAATTGTGTACTATCAGTAATTCACGAAGAGTTAAAAATAATTCTTGTTCCTTTCATTCCATACCCATCCACGTCAGTCTAACTAGTCAAAGCAAAGTTGAATCAGTCAATCCAGATTCCAGTTCAAAGCTAGTAAGAACTGTTAAAGGGCAGTTATGTATCTAAAGATTAGACCTACATGAAACTGGGGAAGTGGGGGCTGGACTGCAAGATCTATAAATAAATGAACATGCCAAATGGGACAGATTATAATTGGCAACTTCTAATTCCACTCAATTTAAATCATTTGGTCCATCCATTCATTCGTCAGTTGGTTACTTCATGGCTAACGTTCATGATTTAGCTACACAGCCATTGACCCGTTCAAGTTGGCCAAGATTATTACAGTTGAAAACTGGAGATGTAACGTTCCTAGGTTCCTACCTACTTACCTCATATTTGCCAAAGCGACGCACCACCCCATAAAATTGATGGATCGTGTTCGTGTATGAGGAATTTTGCAGTCGAATCAAACTTTCTGTCTTTTTGTATTCAGTAATCTGGCGTCCTGGCTTCAAATCATCTTTCAAATCTAATTCCAATTATCGCCATTTTACCCTAAAAAGCCTCCCAGTCGGCATTCCTAGTCTGTCAATAATACAAAATATGTAGGTACATATCTATAGTATGCATGTGGTACTGACAAAATTGTCTGTATAAGCGCGTTAAATAAACTATAAACCGGAATTATTTAAGGCTCAAATGGTTAAAAACGTGTGCATAATTGATGAATTCCGAGAAGGCCTGTCATGCACATAACTTGCATGACTGATTTACTGGAAATCGTTAAAAGAGACCTTTGCTTTGTATGATTGATAATGTATTCCTTTTCCACGATGAATCATTTATTGTTTAACTTGAGCTGATGCACAGTGTAGACTTAAAGCAATATATTCGATGCTATGTTCCGTTCCTTGTGCGTCCCGCGCGTCCGCGTAAAGTAATGGAAAGGCGTTAAGTTTCGCACTAAAGTATCTTAAAAAAATGTGATGAAAAGCAATAAAAATGAATGAATTATGACAGCCATTTAGTAGTTATAAGGAGGTATATTATTTCTGCATGTTATCCATTTATTCACTGAACGTACCATCATTCATGAAATTCGAAAACTAAGTGAGGCTCCATCCTCAATAAATCAATACAACTATGTACATAGCTCGTGCATTCTTCCCTTAGTTATTGCCGGTCCTATTTATTAATTGCCAGGCGAAGGAGAAGCTCAAAAGTGTCATCAATAATAATGAAATGACGCTACACTTTCCACGATATCCTGAATGAAGTTACTGACTGTCATTTTGCTTGCGAATTTAGTGAGTTTAAATAGAACAACGGACGGAGGAACGGCATGCTTTTGCGACCTTGTAAATTTTAAAGCCTCTGCTCTGGAGTCTGGTGGCATAGCATTTTGTAGACTGGCTGGCTGCTGGGCTAACCCAATAAGTAAGACAAGTAAGATAGCTTTACATAATTATATAGATACGGAATTACCCAATTTAGGGATAGTAGCAAAATTCAATGGAATTACCTAGAAGCTTCGGGAATGCACTGAGTAGCCTGTAATCTAATTGTACATTACATTAGCGCTGCTGCAGGTAAATTGCATTTTCTCCACTCATCTGAGTCTCAAGTCTCTAAAACGGAGGGCGTGTGGATAATATGCTTAGAATACTAAAATGTCTTGTGTGTCTCTCGATCTCCTGCTCTACTCTTTAAGTAACTGGAATGCAGGACTACTGGCGGTTGCGAGGGCAGCGGGTTTATTTTCAAGGTAGAGTTGCTACCTCGCTCCGTTGACTGATATTTAGGTAGGTACACAGGTTTTCATTGGCAGCGTCAGCATCATCATTCGAATCCCGGGCTCGTCGTCCACTTTTTACCACTTACTACCGTGTCATCCCCATGGAAACCTAGAAATCTGATAGACTTTCCCAGCCCTGTGGCACACAGGAGGGAAACACTTGGAACGGAACCGTGATCTTGCATCTCTCTAGGTTAATCCAATTCCAATCGCCACGCCGGTTGGTCCTTTTCAGCCTGAAATTCCAGCCAGTCATGAGCTGACACGTCGGTACAGGGGACTCGGTAACTGTACTACTGTAATTAATTTCCTTGGAACAATGAACGTCTAACTATAACTATTACCAAGCTGAACACTACCGAACTGGGAAATTATCTTGTCAGCCTCTCGAATTCTCAGCTGCATTCTAATTCTAATTATGCATTTATGTATGTGTGTATAGTGCTATAGTAGCTACAAGGTCTTCTACTGCGAATTGCTAGCAATTCGCAGGAAATCTCCGATTCTGCAAGGAAGAATGCAAGCCAGTAATATGAATATTATATGATTCAGCTTTGGCACTATCCGTGTCTGTGTCCAATGAATATGAGACTAGACGTTCTTGACAATGGTAATGATGTCGACAAGTGCAATGCGACTGCAATAAAAGGGCTCAAAATCCAATAAAAATCGTGGTACATAGATGCAATAATGCAATAGGTATTTGAGCGGCAATGACGAATGAATGAGTTAGTCATACTTGTGCGTAAAATAGAATGGAAGTGCAGACAGATGAGTTATTTTGAATAATAGATTCTTATTGATTTATCCTCCTCAAGTAATAACATATGATCATAATTCAATTGTATGTATTATGTCTGTAGAATTGGTGTGTGTGCATGTTAGACCATGTTTTTTCATAGGTAAAGGATTTCTTTTTCAGTAGGCATACACTTATAGTCAATCCATACTGTATGGGCTATACACGTAATTGCTACATGCGCATGTAGATTGTATAGATATACCTACCTATGTAATCTATAGGTACTATAGGGATGGCAGTTTGATTTTAAATTTCCGAAATCTTGAATTCATAGCTTCCTTTAAGTCAAGCTTTGAGCAAGTGATTACGAATAATACTTGATTTTAAGTAGCCTCCTTAATGAATTTCTATACCACCAGATTCATTCTTTTTCTTTTTTTGTATCGAAGCCACATAAAAACGGCATACTGTACCCAAAGTCATAACCATGATGATCCCAAAGTTATTCGCTTTTTCGTATAGATAAGCAATATGTTAATAAAAGATACGCTTGCTCAATTGCTTTCTGTACTGTTCTTTTGCAAAAATTAAAGGCTTTTTTGTTTCTTTTAACAATTCAAGATTTCAAAAGTGTACTGAATCATGAAGCACCATCCACGTATAGCATCTGATTACATATGTAGATGTATATAGTTATATGGTTGTTGTATTTGTAAATGGGTGTGTGTGGGTATAAGATGTATGTATATAGTTATCATAATTTATTGAAGATAATAATAATATAGTATAATAATAGATATAGATGTATATTGTATGTATATAATAGTATATTATAATATTTCCTTATTGTTAATGAACACATTCAGCAGACTATGTTGACATAAAAATAAAGCTGTCTCCCCATAACTGGTTTTTTTGTATCAGTTCCTAATATTCAATAATAAAACCATTAATTATTATTATTATTAATATTAATATTATTTGAATTAATTAATCCCTAAGAGTACTACGTTTAAATTACTATATATGTAATTACACAGATTAAATTTATATATAGATATATATATATCAAGTTCTGGCATCCACCCGGCCTTATAGTAGGTATATTATTTTATGTATATACATATATATATTCATATATGTATATATAGTACAGTACTTTTCAATATTTCAATATTTTTCAATGCAATTATAATTATAGATATTTTTTTAAATTGATTTTACAAGATATTTATATACATAGTGTTTCCTTCTCTTGTCTCTACATTACATCATATTTCATTCAAATGGAAAACACACACATACTATATATACCGTGCAGATATACTCTGTTAAGTGTGTGTCATCTTACAGGCACAGTTACATCCTCACACATTAGTGAAATTATCTACTATAGTAGCTAACTACGAATCATAATCATAATCAAAGTCATAATCTTTAATCATACAAATTTAAAGCAATAGGGGCGCTGAACAATGAGCTCGTAGAATGCAGCGTCGCCATTAAAAACCATTGTAGATAAGATTATCTCACTCAACACTTGATAATCTGTCAAATATGTGTACGAAAAATTTAAAAATGACCAACCTAGGTAAATACTAAATACCTACTCAAATTGTAATAGTAATAATAATAATAAAAAAGCACACATTCGTTTCGCTCAATCTCCTTTCCTTCCTTCCAACACAGATTCACAGATTCATGGACCATCATCGCCTTCGTCATTCCTTCATGTAGGAATATAATTAAAATGTTTAAAAAATTGTAACCGTCAAATGTGTAAAAAGGATTTTTCTTTTGTATCAATGACGAATTAAGATGTGCCGAATAATAAATTCCTTATAAAATCTGAGTATGACAAACTGTAAAATTCAATTCCAAATTCCAATGTTTTCCATTTAAAGTTTTGGATTTCCCACACCCACGAACGAACGATCGAACTACCCATCATACAGTAGTATTTACGTAGTATAATAGTACAACAATCATAATAATTTAGCAATTATTATCTATAATGATCATTAATCAACCAAAATTAATTGATCAGACCGCGTTGTATACTTACAGCTTTTCAAAATCTGAAAATCCCATATCCCTTTCCATTATTAGAATTTAAAATTTGTAAATTAATGGGTAAACACCGACGGCTACTCAATAAATAAAATGTACATAATTTCTCATCAAAACATATGTGCATTACTCCAGCATTGTAGATATACCTATATGTATATGTATAATAGTACAATTATCAGTAATTTAACGAGAACGACGGCAACAACGACTGTAGAAAAGAACACTCGAACTTTTGGACATTTCGCATTTTTTTTTATAATATATTTTTACTATGTAACAACAATGCTAGCACTAAACACTCTCAACCTTAATCATAAGTATGTATCCCATCCCGACTAATTAGTATAATTTACCTAATCTAGTTCTAGTAGCATCTAGTCTATGTATGTAGTAGTAGTAGTAGGAAACAACCTACACTTTAAACATGTACATTTACACACTGCAACTATACACCTACACCAAAAAACTTAAAACTATCATTTGATTTGATTTATAAGAAGGACAGTAATGCATAGGATTCCCTATGTCTGCGATTCAACACTGTAATCACTATAAAGTTAATTATATACAATCGAACTCGATACTTAATTACTACTTAAATGGTAAAATCTAAAGGATGAAAAAAAAAGAAGAAAAATCCAAGTACAACACAATTGAAAGGACGCACCCGACAGACACATGATGCTGTGATACTATCCACTTATCCATTTTTCCATATATTATTGTTCATACGGTTGAAATTAGTACATTTTTTAAAGAATAAACCAGTTAACTGGTAAACAGCAATTCAATGTCAATCAAAACTACCAATAATAATGTAATATAAGAATTCAATAAACTAATAAAACACACTCATACTAATATATATTTTACTATACATACACGTATAAAGCAAATTAAAGCAATAAATTCAAAAAATTGAAAGAAAAAAATGAAATCTTTCAACAGCTTATAGCTTCCCTTGGCAGCAATTAGCAATATGAATAAACATATATAAAAAAAAAACAAACAAGAAATTATTATTTTAAATATTGATTATTGAATATTGTGTCCCCACAGCTTATGTGCACAAATTGCCAAAAGCATCGCTACCTTCTCGCTGTGTGCATAAGACTGTGGATTAACAGCAACAACAAGAACAACCACAAGATCGATCAGTTCAAGAAAAACAAAAAAACAAAATCGTGATTCTCATTTCCTTTTTCCTTTGTAACTGCAAATAATGCAAGTGAACTTACATTTCTCAGTTTTTCCTATACGTATAGATATAGACAGATGGACAGATAGCTAATAGACCGGTGACGCTTCAATATTATGCGATACAACTAAATTACACTTAAAAATTACACAGTTAAATTATAAATTATGCAATCAACTAGATAATAATGATTAATTGTAGTATATTGGCTTATTATTAGCACTAACTTAACTTTATAGAATAAGATGGGGGTTTCTTGTAATAATAAAATAAAAATCTTATGATAAAATCCTACTACTAGTAATAATGATAATAAAACTTGATAAAATTGTAAAGGGTAGAGACAGCTAGATTATTATGATAGGAATATGCATGTATATAATGAACACATCAAGTTGTCACTTTACACTCATACGTACATTTTGTCACCCAAAATACATGTATTGAACCATTTTTTCTTTTGTCAATTCTACTATTGAACTTTTTTTGTTTGTTTGGTTTACACTCTCTAATTGCTGTAATCGTAATTTATTCTTTTGTGAATTTCTTCTCTTTTTTGTTTTTACTGGGTAGTGTGTATTTTGGTTTGATTTGATTTTTTTTTACATATATATTTTAGGTATCCATGTACGTACATAGTGTAAATTTGTTTTTTAATGGAGATATAGTAGAAAAAGTGTTTTTGACTACTACACTGCAAAAAAGTCTACGATTTTTCTATAAAGTCTCTTATAATGTACTCTATTACACATAATTATACGTATATACTTGGTATATATATATATATATCGATATACATATACACTAGCTTAAGTGAACACATTGGGTGTAATATAGAAACTTACGTTTCCGCCTTGTAAAACTCTCCCCATTTTTAAAATCCCGACACCTCACATCACAATGGCCCGGAGAACGGAATGAGATTCGTCCAGTGTATCTCGTGTGTTTTGTTTCTTTCTATCTTTGTTTGTTTGTATTTTTTTTCATAGAAAAATGTACACTTGTGTATATCATTTCTATGCATGTATGTACCTCTATGTAGTACGTTACCTATGTATGTACTTACTTTTACTCTTGTTAATAAATTAAAAATGGATTATTTGATAATTTTTTTTGCAAGAGTCGAAGCAACAACAACAACTATCATCCAGTGTATTACTTTTTTTTCTTCTTAAATCCAGATACTTATACCATAGACCCCAGATTATACTCAGGAAGTTGTAGTAGCCATAGGCTATATATGTATGTAGTTTTGTTTTTGATTTTTTTAGGCAATTATGAATACTTCCTCGTCCCTTATGTATGGATTTTGTGTTCATTGTTGTGACCAGGCAGCAGCTCCACAATTGACCTGCTGTCCCGTTTTGCACAGACAGAATGAACACACTCACAATCACTTTACTAGTTCCAGAGTTCCAGTTCCAGCATATGTGTATCGATAGACTGTGAACGAAGAACGACTATTATAATAGATAGATATACTTACATGTAGTTAGTACCAGTGTTTTTTTTACCAGTCCATGGTTTCTCTGAGCTCTAAAGTCTCCAGTTTCAGAGTCAGATTGAGTGTAGATTCGATTCGATCTTTTGATATATAAATTACCTCTAACTTAAAAAATTGTGTTTAAAAATCATAAATCATACCGTTGAAGCTCTGAATCAGTTCAAAAATCCTAATGGCGGCTACTATTATATCTACTAGGTATGTATTTTTTATTTTTAATTCATATTTTATGTTTTTGTCTCTCAATCAATCCCCGATTGTACTATCGCGTACTGCCCAGCTGGGAAAATTGGGAAGCAGTCGATAGTGGAGGTCAAAAATGCATCTATCTTTTAGGCCTTGCCTCGTACCACTAAGAGTAAGCTTTTGGAAAAGTTAACTTTCCCCACATACACTCAGTGCACTACTACCCACGCTACTAAAAGCTGACACGTAATCAAAGTTACCCAGCGTTTGCACAGACACTGAGGGCACTGCCATTATTATCTTTACTAGAAACTCATTTTCATTTTTATAAGCTTATTATTAGTATCGATTTGGATGTACTGGGGGCCCTCCTTGGCTCTTTTTTGTCGTCTGTAGTGTAGTAATTTTGTGTTCATTTGTGTTCGTGAGGGAAAGTGAGCTACACTTACATTAGGTATAATAGTACAAGATGATTGCAAGTTGGAGATATTTATGTTGTGAGAATCTATGGAGAAAGCAAGGGTGTTTTTTGTATGTAGGTATGTGTGAAGAAGATTATATTTGGTAGTTGTGCTAATTGATAATAATTGTAAAATCGTACTCGTTCGTACTTCCGTTAATTGTCTGATCATTCCATTTCCATCGCGATTGCTAATGCTTATATACCGTCTTCTATCTTTGGGTTTTGTCTTAAAGCTTTCCGTACCAGTCCTTACTGTTTTGTAGTAAGTCATATATTATGTCTATTTATAGCGTAAGCCTATATTTCCTATGTACACTTTATAGTTTCCCTTTGGCCTAATGTAATTAAAAAAAATGACTAATGACACATTCAATAATTTAATAATAATTTATGAGTATATTAATTAATTCACCTACCTAGGTACTATAGTTAGTTAGAGCTACCTAGTCTATATATAGTCTTTACAGATAGATGTAGAGATGGACACACTTGTATAGTTACAACTTTTTAAAATCTTTTAAAACTTTAATTTTTATTTTGTTATGTACACGACTATTGATACAATTTCCATTATCCATGCGCAATTCTTTTTTTAAAATTATTATTCCCTATCACTTATCCACTATCAGATAACATCCTATCGTCCCTTATTAGTATAGGTATTTGTAAGCCACTATATAATCATACTTTTTCCTTTCCAACTCAAACTCCACTGTACGGTACGGTACAGTACAGTACACAACACATGGAGAAAGTATGAGAAGGAAAATTCGAAATTCTGAAAGGAAACCCTGAACCACACACAGTCTCAGACCAACAACTACTATACTGCTTGCTACAGAAGAATACAATACGCAGTTCAACATTGTGAAAGGAAGAAAAGAAGATGTTTTTTTTTTGGTTTCAAATCTGTATTCACATCCTGCCTCTGCACCATCGTGGGAAAAAGTGGAAAAAGAAATTTTTGGTTTGACAATGACTGAATCTGAATGACTATGAAAATGAGAAAGAAACTTGAGTATTTTGGAGATTTTGGTTTTGAACTTGAAAGAAAAGTCAAATAGGCAAACGAAACTTAAGATAACAATAGAGTTGAGGAAGTTTACGGAAATGAATTTGAAAAAAAAAGTCTGACTAAAAGTTTTAAATTAACCATTAAAGCCCCAATTAAATTTTTTTTCTACAATTATCATTCCATGCTACAACCTATACACTCAACTAATATCATCAACTATGAACGAATGTATGTATGTATAAATTATTTGGCATTGCTGTATCTGTATTTACATGGATTAAACATAGTTAATGTAGGTGTATGATCTACTATGGTAATAATGTACATGGAACCTTCTAGATTACTGAAAGATGACAGTGTGAACCAGAAAAGAAAAAACATCGCTACCAAGTACCAGTACAGTTAGCCCCTATAATCATAATCATAATAAAGCTACAGTACAGTTATGCCCTATACCAAATACCATAGTATAGACAGTATAGGTATAGCTCTACCTATAGCATTCCCCTTTTAGGTATGTATGTAATTTTAAGTTTATGTGCATGCCCGTCTTTCCGTTTCTTTGGGAATCAATGAACAACTGAGAGAGACCCAATAATCGCAACAACAAAATGTGATCATAATAAATGTATAGCCTACCTATATATATGTATATACTATATACCATACAGATTATCCTTACAGATAGAGATAGTATCATATCTTACAATAATGTCCCTTCCTTCACTCCTTCCCTTTTTTTATGTACATAATACATTTGGTGAACCTTTTTTTTACAATTTACAATCCTACAACCTGTCACAAAGCATCCTAACAGTAAGAACCGAAGAACCTACAAGATCTGTACACCTGTTGCCTCAACTCATACTACACATGCATGCATTCACAAAGCCGGGCCTGAGAAACAGAAAGCAATGGTCAGAAGCCAGAGCCTAGAAATAGAATCCTATTAGAATACAACAAAGTGTACTACCACTACTAAATACAGAGGACAGATCAATTGACAGACGTAATTGCGTCGGTGATGTTACTATTGTCAATAAATTTAAAAATTGAAATTAAAAATTGAAAAACTAGACGCGAGATACACAGAACGAGTCCGTCTCTAGTACAGTCAGTCAACAAGTTGAAAAGAGTGATCAAGAGTGAGAAACATCATTACACATACAATTTACCATTCATTTACTTACAGCACCCTCCAAATCAGCTGACCAAACGGTTACACTTACTGTTTACGTTACGGTGACGTGACGACGACGAGGTGTACCTTCGTACGACTATAAATTTTTATATTCTTTGTAAAAGTAATCATTTAGATATTTTCTTTTAGCTAATAAATCCCTACACAATAATCTTAAATTTAAAATTTTTATATTAGTAAAAGTAGATAGAAATAGAAATTTTGCCTTCATCTTTCTTTTTTTTTTTGATTTTTCTTTTCTCTCCTTTTTTCTTTTCTTAAAATCCTTTTCCCTTTATAGTCAAATCGATCGTAATAATTAAGAAAAAATAGTATAGTATAACCTTCACCTATCCTATCCACACGCAAGCAAGGTACAGTAATATATATTTTTTGAATCAACACTTTAAGATCGAATCATTGTGTGGGGAAAGGCTACTGAATTGTCTGATTTTGAGAAGAATAATTTGGTTTTAGTAAAATACCTAGCTAGCCATGTTATGTACATACATAAAAATATGGGAGATGAAATTGAAAAAAGATGTAAAGATGTAACTCAAAATTTCGATAGTAAAACGAATTAACGAATAAATCATCATTTTTTGAATCATCATGGAAATGATTAAAATCAAATCATAACTTACTGTACAATTTATACAGGAAGGAAATAAGGAATAAGTAAATAAAAGCAGTGTCAATTCAATAGAATTTGAATAGATTTGAATAGGCTAGCTAGACATTTTAAAAGAGAAAAGGTTTAATAAATTTAAAAATTACAATACACTTTCAACTTTTTATATTCTATGCAATTTAATCCGCCTGCTAAAACACGCTAGAGAGACTCATCCTTTGGACACTTTGACGGCGATCTAAATATGTAGTCGTATCCATTTGGATGAAGTCATCTCCACACCTGTTCTCATGCAGGGATCAGATTCGTTTCCTTTTAAAGCTTTCTTAGCAAATGTCCCATTCCGTCATCACTGGCTGGTCATGCTCAATTTAAAATTAGTGCTATAAATACTCGTCATAAAATTTTTACAATTTAACACAAGTTCCACACTCTTCCTCTGTACTTGTATGTATACATAACTGTTAGCTAAAAAATACTTGGGAGCACACACCGGACAAGTTTATACATATGATCCTTTTATTTAAATGATAGTATATATATATATATATATATATATATATATGTATCTATGTAGTTCTATAGCAATATATTTTTATGTACAAAGGCAAAACAAACCTTCCCAGATGATGTAAGCGTACAGCATGCACATTGTGTGAATGCACATGTGAGTGGCGAAACAGACATCTGTTCGGGTTATTATGACCTACGTCTATGGTAATTAGCTCCATTCGAAAAAATAGCCTTCTCCCGTCTACTCTCTCTCTGGCTACACATGCCTTCCACCCGCACCACACCACCTCATGCAGATCTAGCATTATACATATAAGTAATAGTATAATTACACATATATATCCTTACATAATCCTAGCCCTATTCCTTCCCGGCCTCAAATACCACACTTGCCAAAGTACTTATCTACCTTTCAATTACCATCTAGCCAATGAATCTACGATGAAGATGTACACTATCGCTCCCCAGAACCAAGGGCCACAACCATTAGATACACACTTGCAGTAATACTTAGAATACCTACGTTGGACACTGACTGGATCGTATTTTGAACGCCAACAAAGAATTTGTTGAGCTACTACAGGGAGGTATGTCAAATTCAAATGGGCTAATTAATTATTCAAATTCAACTGATAAGATACGGGATTAGTTTAAATTTCAAATGATTACCGTTACTTTGGTATGGGAAACTTTCCTAATTGTACAGAATCAAAATTGAAATTTTGCATAAAAAAAGATTAAATTCTTAGGTAAATTACAAGCGAAAGAGATGCAAATGTCGTCTGCGTCTGCAGTCTGCTCCCTGGAACCCTAACCCAAGTTAATCTAATTCGCAGTGGACGGTGTCAGTTCATGCAAAGGAGAGCACTGTTGCTATTTAAATTTTTAAAATGAATGGTTTTTCAAGAAAAGATTTAGAATCATGTGGCTAGGCTCCCTATATAGTATGTAGCCAGTAGTCAGTTGTGAGTCCAGAGTGTATTTGTAACTGCAAATAAATTCTTTTTTTAGTAGGCACTTCCCTTCCTGTTACTAGAGTACTGCATTACTGCATATATGTAGGTACCTACATAAGGTTATATGCGAGAGCCCTGAGGAGCTTCATAGCATCGTCTTTCCAAAGTAGCGGTGGTAATGTGTATGGTTTATGAAAAGTGAATAAAATTAAGATAAAAAAAACTATCCATAAATTATCTGCCCTTGAACTTGTCATCGTGACAATCAATTTCCATCTTTGTTTTCTGCCTTTGACCTCGTTTTTGAGTCATTCCAGAAGAAGAGAGAACATTTTTGCACGTGTCAATGAAAATGGTTGTAAAAATATGAGGATAATATGTAATTTCTTTTTCTTTCAATGCTTCTATGACAGGACAGTAGTGACAGTTTTAAAACTTGCGTAGCCTTGCTATATAGACTATTGAAGTATATATAGCGCCCTATACCGTACCATCCCATTCCATAATACTCTGCACCATGCCTATACACTATACGTGCCATGTCCGTAGCTCAGAAATGAATCAACCTCCATGTTAAATAGCTTATATCGCCCATATACCTATAGGTACAGATACTCATAAAAGTATAATTACACAGTTAAATATCCAGGGGGTGGGTAAACAAATGTATAATTAGTCGTAAATACAGATACCTACATGCAGTCAGAGGAAGATTAGGTAGGTATTTAGAGTGTGAAATGTTTGAATGAATCCTATATTTTTGAATACAGATAGCAAGTTTGAAACGATTTTAAAAGAATTTCATAATCTTACTTCATAAACCTCAATTACTCAATTCCCATTAAATGCTTCTCTTAGTCATCGTTCATGACACTACACTATTTAAGATAAATCCTTAAAAAAACACATACGAAATACATATGTACGTGGGGACAAATACAAAAAAAAGTCGAACGAATTACAAATTCAATTCTCAAAATCATATTCAAAGTTATGTATGTAAATTATCCAGTCAAAAAAAATTAAGGAAGAAAAAGACAAAAGTTGAAATTGAGCATCTTGTCTCTCTTCTATATATCTTTCTTATTAGTACTCTCCTCCTATCAGTTTCCAAATGTATAGCTCATTGTTGTAATTATAATAATTTCTTTTTTTATTTTTTCAAAGAAGTCAAGTCAACACAAATCATTGAATAAAAGAATGTATTCTCAGTAAATACAAATAAATTAATTAATGAAGTTGAGAGGCATTTTGCCCTAAAGGCTAATTTCCGCAACAAGAAAAAAGTTCATTTTGATTACAACTACGCAAATGCTTAGGTGCCTACCACTGAATCAAATTACCCATAATCTTGGAAATAAATCATTCGAATTTCTCACAATGCCCTCAAAAACAATAATAACTCATTATTTTTTTTTATCAATGATTAAAATAACAGTCTTTTTGATTGATTAAAGCAAGTTCAACAAAAATCAGTACGGGGTGCGCGCAGATCAGCAACCAGACAAAATCAAATTAAAAACAAAAAGTTGCAAAATCAGAGAAATTCCACAAGTACCTACCTAGGTATGTATGTATGTACCTAATGTACTGTTTGAAGTCATTATTTTTAAAATTTTGTAATAATTTATTCTCTTTTTTTTCAATTCACTTTGACTTTGACTCTCCTGCACTCACTCTAAAATGTTTCCCATCATATTCAGTTTCATCTGTGTTCAATTTTTCAGTTTACTACCATAGCTATAGTTCGGAGGACAGACTCCCACGCGATGGTGGTGATCATCTCTCATGAATGACCAAAAAGTTCAACTGTGAACCCACCAAGCCAACGAGGGAGTGTGTAGCCCAGATACTATGTGAACTATGGTAGTAGTATTTTTAAGCATTTAATATGTAAAAATTACTTTCAATCTTTCAAAATATGGCAAGTTAAAAAGTTTACTATTTAGTTTTATTTTTTGTAAATTTTTATTCTGATAAAAGATAAAAGTTTTAAAATAAGGCTCAATTTTATATTCTAGACTCTCTCCCTTTATCTCTTTTTTGCCTACCTTTGACATTTGGATTTCTTTCTTTCTTTCTTTCTTTGGGTGTGTGGATCTTCTATGTATATATCAGTAGTTATATAAGTATATTTTCTTTTTTAGTCAGTAAATTTTTAGTCCGTAATACCATTTCATTCCATCCTATACGTAGTGTATAATAGTTATAGTAGCTAGGTATGTATGTCCCTATAGAGAAAGCCAGTTCATTCCATACTATAACCTCATACATATAGATAAACCAGGTAAACGTTTACATATATATTTAGATAATATAAAGTCTCAGTGTTTCTAAGAGTTTTTATAGTTTTACCTCCTAATTTTAATATTCTCCGGGAAAATAGCTGTTTATTGTATGTATGTAGATTGTGGAGTGTCTACCTACCTACCTAGGTAAGTAATTCCCCCTTAGGTCCTAAATTTTATGGAAAGTAAATGTATCTTTTCAAATTTATTTTACTATTAGAGTGAGATTGGCATTCTGGTTGTGAATGCCAACTTATCAAGACGAATGGGGTGACGTGTGTGAAAATATGCCGACGGGTTGTTTGAAAATGTTTTGTGTTTCTTTTTTTAAAATTCTTCTCTATATCCTTCCAATAATGCTCCAATGATTTCATATGATCTATGCTCATATAGAAATGCATGTTGGAAAACTTAGACAAACGACACGATTGCATCAAAAATGGTTTTTTTCTTTTCATTATATAGGTACGCTTTTTTCCGAAGGCCTATGACACCTTTATTTAAAAAGTCTTTTCCGTAAATTACCTTACTCGTACAAAGGTAGTGTATATTTTTTTAAATGTAATTTGTATTATTGTATGTAAAAAATAATTATTATTGAGAAACGAAATTTTTAAAGCTTTCTGTTTCAATGATTAAATTTACATTGTAAAATGTACATGGTTTTTTTTGGTGGTTTTAGTTTGGTATTGGTTGGTAGAATGTTTGTTCTTGTCGTCAGTAATAATGTTGAATGATGTGTGTGTGTGTGTTTGTGTTCTGATGGGCGATATATATCCTGTATTTATAGGCATATATATATATAGATGTAGTAATGTATATCGTAATAGTAAATGGTGTAGCTTAAATTAAATACAGTGAAAATGTACACAGGCCCTGAGCCCTACGTACGGGGGGTGGGGAAGGGAGTTAAGTTGTAAATGTTGTGTAAGGATTATTTTTTAAATACAGTCTAACATGTAAAACAGTGGGAGAGACAGACAGAGAGATAGTAGTAAAGATAATAAATATTTAAGTGCATTTTTCAGCATACTGGATAACGGAGGAGAGTCTAAGTCTCTGAGAAAGGATGGACTCGGTGGCAGAGGAGGAGTTGGAGGACTGGGAAGCCGGGGAAGATGGAATCGGATGATTCTCTTGAGCGTACTTTTCAAGGATGAGACTTGAACGCTTTCGAGGACCATAGGAGGAGGATGAGGAGGAGGAGGAGGATTTCCCTCTCTTCTCAGCATTGGAAAATCTGGGTGGGGAGGAGGAGTGATGATGGTAATCATCGGAGAGATCCTCAGCGGACTCACTGAGACCGGGAGTGGATCGTGGGGTGGTGGAAGGAGTTGGACTGGCCATACTATTTCGAGGTGACACGGATCTTCGAGAGAAATCGATACACATTTCTGGACTATCTGGATTACTACGAGGAGGGCTATCATTCTGGACAAAACTCTGCATCGTCCCGCCCGTGGAGGTTCTCAGAGTGTGACTCAGGGAGTGTCCATGGGAGCTGAAGTTCATGTGGTGGCTGTGGTTGTTCGAGGAGCTGTTCATGGAGACAGAGCCCATGGACATGGTGGGGAGTTGTGTAGCTGCCGCCACGGCCTTTGAGCCACACGTCAATGCTAAGGCGAGAACCCCCCCGGGCGTGTAGCCGCCACAACCGCCGCCACCGCCGCCGCCACTGCCCCCTGAGCCGGACGAGAAGCTGTCGCGACTGTTCTCTGGACTCTGGGATCTGTCCCTGGACCGACTTCTCGAGTACAGGGAGCTCAGATCATTCCGAATGTACTGCTGCATTTTGCTCGAGTTGACCGAGACAGGGAATGCACTCAAACTCTCCCCTCCGTGACCTACCATGTCCCGCTCAAAGGAGCTTCGGCTCAAGTCAAAGCGACTGCGATTGAAGCTGTAGTGACTGGGGCTGTTAGTACTGTTGTTGTTACTACTGGCTGTGTGGATGTTACTACTGGTGTTGTTGTTGTTGTTGCTACTGTTGTTGCCGTTGTGGTGGCTGGACTGGGAGTTATGCTCACTCATGGAGACATGACTTCCACTACTGTTGGCACTGCCATTGGCGGAGCCGCCACCACTACCATTACTACTACTATTACCATTCCCATTTGGGATTCCATAGCCGAACTTCTCGGTAAAGGCCAAGACCTGATCCCTTATACTGGCACTGTGAAGGAACAATTTGTCTCTGTCCCGGGTGGAGATGTCGATGGGAGAGGTTTTTGGCGAAGACGTGAGTCCTAAGTTCAATGATTTGAAATTTAGACCGCTACTACTGTTGTTGTTGCTGTTAAGATTAGTACAACTAGATCTTGAAGTAGGCTCAGAGTTATGATGATTGTGATGACCACTGATGCTCGCGGAGTTGTTGGAGTTATTCGTGGCATGAACCGGAAGCTTAGATGTAACATACAAGAAGGTTGTGCGTGATTGGGGTGCTTGATGCACCTGAATACTTGGAGGGAGCATTGGGTACGGCGACAGATTTGCGATCGAATTACTACTACTACTACCATTCCCACTACTACTACTTGTAATAGCATTACCATTTCCAGAGACATGATGGAAGTTGCTACTGTTGTCGTTGGCATGGTTGCCGCTGCTCCCGTGATGATGTCGGGCATGATGATGATGGTTGCTCTGGATATTTGGCTTGAAATGATTATTGTAGGGTGGACTGGGTGGAGTTTTGGGCGCATCAATCGTCGGTGAGTTCTGCGAAGAGATTTCTGAGTCACTCGACTCCCGGTTCTCCTTGTCCGAGTGTTGAGGTGTTTGCGAGACGGAGGATGGCGACAGGACAGCAGGCTCCATGGACAGACTCCCTCCTGGTGGCGAGGTCGGCTGGTCCGATGAGTGAGTTTTGATGTGCGTCTCCAGAGCCTTCTTCGAGTTGAATGTCCCATTGCACAGGGTGCACTTGTACACTTTCTCCCCGTAATGTGCCACCTGCAAGTGTCAGTCAAATGCGAGTGTCAAGCCAATTGTATTTACAGAACCACGACGATGCCCTAGACTTCCAGCATGCAATGGAGCCCTCCAACTCAAGTACCAGCGCCGTAAATCTAAGAAATTAACTACACGGAAAGATGCGGGGAATAGATTCTTACCTGATGAAGTTTCAGCACATGATTGTACCCGAATGATTTCCCACAAATGTCACAAGTGTAGGGTTTCTCCCCGGTGTGAGTTCGAGTGTGAACTTTGAGTTGCTTGGAGCAGGTGAAGCCCTTGTTGCAAACTTTGCAGACGTAGGGCTTTTCCCCCGTGTGGGTCCTCATGTGGATGACCAACTGACCGCTCTGAATGAACGTCTTTTGGCAAATGGTACATCGATGAGGTCGCTCTCCAGTATGGATCCTCATGTGTCGATGAAGCTTCCCACTATGCTCAAAAGCTCTCTCACACACCTCACACTTGTATGGACGTTCTTTGGTATGAATTCTTCGATGAACTGACAGATTCTCCTTGACCGAGAAGGATTTGTTGCAGTACTCACACTGGTACGGCTTCTCTCCAGTGTGCGTCCTGTAGTGGCGAGTTAATCTGGCTGGCACTAAAATAACACAAACCCATGGATTAACTTCCCTGTGCATACATAATCCTCTGCTATCCCTTCATTATGCCTCGTGTCCCTTTCGTCCTCGTCTCTCTGGGCATAGCAGCAGCCTTAAAATCCCTCTATGAATACCTACTTTTGAACCACTCTGTGTAACAAATGCACTGCCCTCCCAAAATTTGCATCAGTAAGCACATTTAGCCAGTCTGACTGCCTTCCTATATGTAGCAGCCTGCTACACTAACTACGGACGTGATTTGTAAAAAATTGGCCACAATACTATCTTCCAACCACTTTGAATGCAGAATTTACTCTGAAAACCAAATAAGCACGGGAAAAAATGCTGACGACGAAATGATATAATATAATGAAATTAAAAACAACTGGAAAAACTACACTCGTTTTCATACATACACTACTTAATGGGAAGCTCTCCAGTCAGCAGCTCTTCGTACTGCCAGTGTTGCACAAGTGTTGCTTTAATTATAAGTAGTTATCAGGAGGGATATGTGGAGATTAATGGAACCAAGCACACACAAGACAGTAAAAGATTTTCCATGACTCAAGAAAATATTTAAATGGAAATGTTTTACGATATACATGCCAACTAAAAACTAAATGCACTCATGGAGTCGGGGCATATTGGTTAAGCTAGGCAATTGGCAAAGCAAAACGCAGTTACTTACAGTACGGGTATAGCTATACCAATATAAACATTCTAGGCTGTCGGTATAGGTATGTACGTGCCTCTCATACGCACCTCAAGACCTACCTTCCATGGAATGCTTGCTCCCTGTCTAAATAGTTCTAGCGTAGGTAGAAGTTGCAATTATTTTTTCGTTTGTTCCGTTCAATTATGCCTTATGGCCTGCAGATATGAGTACCGATCAGTTCGACGTGAACGTAAATTATGCATTCATAAAAGAGAAAACATGAATGCAATTTATTCACTGTAGGACTGACTAAAGGTGGAGGAATGGCCAAAATCTGAACAACTACTGTCGACTGTTGTAGCTTCTACGAGCAGTCTACACGTGTCATGGCAAATGTCCAAAGTAAATTTTATAAGGTTCATGATATTCATAGATACTAAAACTTAATGATTACACATCCTACTGACAAGTAAGACCAAGACTCCACAGAACAAACGAAAAGCCAACTGCCAAAATAACTGCCAACTCAGTATCTACAAAAACTGGACAAAAACAATGTCGTAATACCTACATCTTAAATAATCTCTCAAAAAAGATGGATTTACTAAGTAATGCTCATGCCATCGCCATTGCCAGAGGGACGGTGGACGAAATAACTGATCAAACTCTCAAACTTTCGTGAATGCATGTGTATGTTGTAATTATATTAAATATTTTGTCTCACCTGCAAATGTTTTACTGCAAATGTCACACTGGTACGGATCTTCTCCTTCCCGGTGAGATCTTAAATGGTTTTGGAACGTATTCTTTTGCTGGAAGGTTTTACCACAAAAGCCACACTGGAAACCATTGAGGCCATGACTGGTACTATTGGCAGAATTCCCACCCGGACTTCCCACCACAGGGCCTCCACCCCCGCCACTACCCCCACCACCACCACTTCCAACACCACCACCACCACCACCTTTATCATCCAGTCGTGTTGAGGATCCGGACACTTCAGGCCCAGGGTATGTGTATAAGCTCACTTCCGGAGTACAAACAACTTTCTGACCCCCCGACAAACAGTCCGCGGATGAATTGTCCGGGGCTCCTTTGAACATGGTCGGGAAATTCACCGACATAAAATCCATCATGTTGGACATCCTGAGCGGATGAGCTGAGCACCAATGATTTCAGGACGAGACGTCCTATGAACTTTATGAGTTTAGTTTGTTTTTTTTCTCTCTCTCTTTCAACTGTCACTCTTGACTCCCGTAATTTCACCAGGAAACAATAAAGTTAAATATCCATGTATTAATCCAACGACAGCACTCTCATCACGAACATCACTGTCACCATGCTTATGATTATCCCCCGGATCAATGAGTAGATGAGGTAATGGTAAAATCGTTGAATTGTCAATTCCCTGGAATCCTACGGTCATTTAGATAGAAGCTTAACATATGATATGGGAAAGGACGTCATATTTTCAAAGAATCTTCCCTCCCTCAAATCTCTATCACAGGAGAGTAGTGCTTCTTCTTATTCTTTTTACATATAAACGCCTCGTAACCACCTTCCACAGATAGTACTTGTCACGAGAAGAAAATAAAACGTTTCAACTCTCCTTGATAACTATTCGTACTTACAGATTTCAATCTTTACAACACATACTCAATAGCCCCACCAACTGTCAACTGTTGACACATTTTGAAATTCCGTAACACACTCCTTGGCGATGTCAAATCAAAAAATGGAACATAAATATATATCCTCTGTCTGTCTCTCTCTCCGTGTGTCCCTGAAGGTGGGGATCGAGATGACTTGAATTGTTCACAGGAGCCTCACACTCCAACGTCCAACTCCAATTCTCGAAGTCCAAGTCCAACTGGTCTCGATCTCATATATCTCTCATATATGAGTATGTGTATAGTACGTTGCGTTGGTAGAAATGAAATGCTGAAACTTTTTTTTTTTACAAAAAAAAAAAGAAAAAAAGAGACGAATAACTGAGGACCAAGAACACAAGAAGGGAATTTATCAAATACTTAATAATTCCCCGAATGCCGAAAAGTCGAGGATAAAACAAGAGTTACTCTGTATCTATGAACTATTGTAATTGTAATATAATATTGTACAATTGGATTGTACCACCACGACACACGTAGGTACTCTTTTTGTAGAGTCAAGTTTACTCGTGTATTTACTTGTATTTATTAGTATTTTTATATTGACTCGTACATGGACGTACAAGTAAAGTATCAAGACGTAGGGATGCACAATGTGGAACAAACGCTGGGACTCAGAGCAAGAATTCCTTGTCTCCGCACTTCACACATGTTGTAAAGGAACTGAGAATAAACAGCTCGAGATTTGTCGGTATGCACTCTCTCACAATCTACAAACCTCTCCGTCCACAGAGCTACATACAAAAACACACAGAGTGAGTGAGAGAGAACCACACCATTCAACCTGAGCTTGAGACGAGAGAGAGAGAGAGAGAGAGAAGAGCGCAGCGGAGCAAACCCCCATATTACACTCTGGGGCTGAGAGAGAGAGAGAGAGAGAGAGAGAGAGAGAGAGAGAGGCATTCAATGCTATGCTATTGCTTTGATGGAATAAAATGCGTGCTATCATCCCTTACAGAAGAAGTTGAAGTCATAGCTATAGCTATAGCTATAGCTATATAGTGGATTATACTGCTATATATATATGCATGCTCTGTCATCTCATCTCACAGAGAGTGTGTGTGTGTGTGTGTGTGTGTGGATGTGTGTGTGTGTGTGTATGTATACAAGGATGGGAGATGATAATAGGGGTGAAGGTATTGGAAAAGATTACATTGGGAAAGGCCTACTTAGGCGAGTGGACTATGCGTCGGCCGGGGCTCCGCTCGGCACGTGTAGCATAAAGTTGTGTAGCGTATGTGAGGTCGGGGTAAACTCTTCGACTGGAGCAGCGCCCTAAAAAACTCTCACGACTGCAAAAAATTGTTGTTCTCCACGTGGAGGCCCACTACTTTGGTTCATCACCGTCACAGAGAGCTCAACTGGCTTCCTTTCCCTCGACCGCTGCCTCTGCCTGCCGATGCCTTTGCCTCTGCCTCTGCCTCGCTCGTTCGCTCGTTCGCTCGCTCGCTCGCTGCCGCTGCCGTTTCCCTACCTCACCTCCTCTCGTCTTCACCACTGCTCACCAACTCGCCTTCCCGTCACTGACTTCGTCAGTTTTTGGGAGTCCACTCGCTCGCTCGCTATTTAATTGCCCAGGCAAGAATCTCTGTATCTGTATTTTTGTATTTTTGTATTCCTGTATTCCTGTATTTCTATATTTGTGTACTCGGTCATTTTTGCTCTTGAAGAATTGGTCTTGAACGCTTCTTCTTCTTCTTCGTCTTATTGTTGGTCTTATGGGAAGTGCAAAAATTACGTCAACAATCTTCATTTTTGGGACCTGATTATGATGAGATAATGATCATTTTTTGTAGGTATGTATGTAGGTATGTGTCTGTTTCTATGTATAGCTGTAGTATGCATGGATAGGTAGGGAGGTAGTTGAAATTGCGGAGAGGCCCATTGCATTTTAGTATTACTGCTGCTGCTAGTGCTGCTACTACTACTGTCCGCTCAAATGACGTGATTGAAATATTTCTCCACATAGCTCGGCTCTTTGAATTTGTATGAAAGCAATCACAATCACACACATGCCCAATAGCCCAATACAAAACTTGTTTTGATAGTTGATAGTTGTCGAACTTACAGTTTACAGAAAGGACAGGGATGGAAGATGGAACTCTTGTTTAGATCTTTGAGCTGTGAGTTTTCAGTTTTGATGATGATATTGATGATGATGGTTTATAGAGAGTGTACGAATTTAAGATGCAAAATGGATGGAGAATGGAGGGCCAAGGAGATGGAGATGGAGAGATGGATCTTGCTTTATTGGACTTTGGATTTTGGGTTTTTATTTTATTTAGGTAGGTAATTTTTTTAGTATTTTATTGTGGGGGAATATACTTATTGGTAGTGTGGAGAATGAATGCATAGGTATATATAGTGTGGGAGCGCATGGGCGAGGGTCTGTCCATCCATTACGTTGCGTTGGCGGAGAGGATTCAGGGAGAATTGTGGGGAAGAAGAAGATGAAGAAGAAGGAATCAGTGGAATTCAAATCAATATAAAGTGGAGTAGGATAAGGTGGAGGAGATGGACGGATGGAAGGATGGATAGTGAGCTGGGAGTATACGTGGATGAGGTGAGGAATTGAGAGGATATGAACATAAGGCAAAGGAGAGGACGGAAGATGGAAGATTGTGGAAGTGAAGCGGAGCACTAGTTGCATTGCACCCTGGATTCTGTAAAGCAGCGTCTCTTTTTGTTTTGTTTTGATGATTACTTGAGTTTGAGTTTTTGAGTTAGTCCTGTATGGTAATTAGAATGAGTTAAGATTCCGGCCCTGCCTTCCACTCTTGCTTATTTGTTGGCATTTCGTGGGTCTACAGGATAGACAGAGAGAAAGAAATGACTAGAGGATTAGGTTAAGCAGTGAGCATTGAGCATCTTATAGGAGACAAAACAAGAGAGTTTACTTCGTTCTGGTCTTTCTTTTTACTGGGAGTAAAGTAAGTAGGGATGGATCTGTGGCTATGGTGACTGGTTGCTCGCTCTGTAGGATAAGGATAGGCAACGAAAGCTGTGTTAACCTGAATGATGGCTGGGTAAATGGACACAGAGCATTACTTGAGTAAG
>JAQFZC010000431.1:0-51537 GCA_034695205.1 Dicyrtoma fusca
TTTGATTTACAGATTCTATTATTGAACCATTGACCTAAAATAGTCTCTCGTATCACATTGCATTCATTAAACATTTTCTGATAGATGTTCGTCCTTATAAATAGTCATAGAGCGTCTGAATCCAGGATTCTGGAACCTCTGAATGTTAGGTAGAGCAATTCAACATCAGCTTCCAGTGTGCTGCAATCGGCTGTAAGGTAGAAATTATTGAATATATAGTAGCATTAAAAGTTGAGCTGCTGGAGATAGGGGTTAGTATGTACCTATACTCATATGTATGGCCTATACGCAAGAGCCACCAAGAAGTAAAATGAGGTAAGTAAAATGGATATTAGATTTTTTCCAGTTTTATGGCTTTCACCCTCCTCGTGCCCTGATTCTTGGTTGGAGGGTCTTGAGTGTGGGTCCTCCTCGCAGTTCAAGATTCCACTGATGTTGATACTGATACTGATGTAGTGCCTCTGATAGTCTCTCAAACTATTACGTTATGAAAAGATGAGTTGCTTTTCCTTGAGCTAGTGTTTTCTAATCTGATTTGACTTTTATGTAGTGCAAGACATGAAATATGGGGCAAGGGAACAGGGTTTAATATACTAACTCAATATTATAGAAAGATTTGGGCGATTTCAATTTTCTATTGGAACATTTTCCCTTGTCTGTCTTTTCGTACTACTCTATGCAGATAGCTATACCCATCTATTTTACAACTTTACATACGAAACTACAGTGAAACTACATAATAATTACGTGTACGTGTTCTATTTCAAATTCATTGAAAATTGAAATACGATAATAAAGCTCAATAAATAAGCATTGAGCCTTGGAAGGAGTAGCTAGGGGCTTTATACAGTGTAGTTATAGTCAAAAAAGGTCGTTGAGATGCTTTTATTTCTGATATATTGGAGGCTGAAGATTGGGAAGTTCAATTCAAATCTTCAAATTTGAGATATTGTCATTGTAACTTAAATAGCGATACTGTGCTATATGCGCGTATTTTATATGCGAAGTATTTTTAATTTACTTAGGGAGCAGTTGTTTAAAATTTCCCTTCTAGTACGAGCTTTCTTCGAGAAAGTCTATAGAATGTTTTGAAGTTTTCGTAAATGCAGATAGAACTTTCTGCACCACCCTGCCTGGCTTTCGATGATAATTGCTATAGTCTGAGAACATACGTACATGCTTACATCACATGTAAAGATAATAATAATACCATTAGAACTACATAGCTTGAGAAACTGTATCCAATGAGTGATGAGGCAGAGAGTTTATAAGATTGCCATTAAAAGGAGAGAGAAACGGTTGATTTCATTGAAGGATGATAGGCACCTCGAGTACAATGGAGTTGACGAGGCTGATGGTGGATAGTGGTTAATGTTGTTGGGTTGGCACAGTGGCAGTGGCAGTGGCTTTTACCATTTGGGATGGAGGTCTTGTCGTCTGTCTCGTCTACTTTCTACTCCATCATTTCATTCTATTTCCACTCACTATGGAGAATAATGTGTTTTGGGGAGATAGGCGTCTATCTCTGTCTGGATAGCATTCAAATTCTCTCCGTCCTTCCTTTTCATTTCCGATCGGGTTATCAATGTATCACATCACAAAATCACAATCACCATCATCCTGCTCTCGTACAAAACTGGAAGGCAGGCAGGCAGGCGGGCACAGTGACATACATACATAATAAGTGAAGGCCTTCTTGCTGGTCCCAACGACGGGGACGGGTACCGGTACAGATTCGGGTCCCGGTATTGGTCCTTTGTCTATCAGCATTGTGTTTATATTCGGATGGTAAGGAGATACAGATAGGGTTTGTCCTGTCAAATCATCGTTTCATTTTCCTCTCGAACCTTGGTACGTCAAATCAAGTCTTTGTTATCCCCGTGTATGGTCTCTGGAGAAAGAGAGTGAAAATAAAATTCCTAAGGAATTTCCAGGACCAACGTTTATATAGGCGCAGGAAAGTAAAAAAGATGCTAGAGTTCTATGAGAAACTGTATCTCATCACTGTACTATGTCTTTATATTTTATATGTACATACATAGATGGTCGGGGCCGCGGCCTGGGGCTGATGCTGATGTTGATACTCGTACTGGATCTGACATTCCACAGTAGTTTATGGAATGTCGTCAGTTATTATTTTATAAAAGATATGCTTCAAGTATTTTCATGTAGTAACTCATATTTGGCAAGACTTTTTTAGTCTTTTTAAGAAAGTACCAACTTGCTAGCCGCTTTTTTTCTGAGCGTGGGAGTATAGAGCTACAAATACTGTAAGGGACCTCGCACACATTAGAAATTAGAAGGATAGAAAAGTTTATTCAAGGTGTGTGTACCGTGTTTTGCACTTTTTAGAAAAGTCGATTTTGTGGATTGCGTATTTTTAAAATGCTTATTTGAGGCCTTATACACTTTTAAAACGACTACTGCCGGTTTTAGCACTTTTACTAAGCGTTAAGTTACCTTTTTGGTACTTTGTAAAACGCTCCTTTTCTGTTTTCTGCACATTTCAAAATCATTCATTTCATGTTTTTCATTTTTCTTAAACTTGAATTTCCTATTTAGCACAACTTTAAAATGCTCATTACTTACTTATGCCCCTTTTTAAAACGCTCGGGGGCTGTTTTTACACGTTTTGAAAGCGTTAATTTCTTCTTAATTTTTATCAGGTAAAATGCTCCTTTTCTGTTTCAGTTAAAAAAAATTAATGTCATATATGTCACCTTTTTAATGAATGTTTATTTCCATTTATCACCATTCTTCATAAGGCTTGTATTTTCTTCAAAGCTTTGGTTTTTTCAAACACGTGAAAATATTACTTCATTTTGTCTGTCATTTTTAAACACCCTTCTTTATTTATGATTTCACATTTGAAAGCTCCCTGGAGCTTGCGTATCATTTCATTACATAGCTTTTGCGTCTTATAATACCTGATTTAATTACTGCCTAAAAGGAATTGTAGAATGAATTTCGTCAAGCTCTTCCATGGAATTTTTAATTAGATATACCATCGGAATGTTCCTTTGTAAATATTAAAAATACGCTTTTTGTAAATTTTTTAATTGTTTTGTAGCTCTCATAAATCTACTCCAAGGGCTAATGTTTTTAAAACTTTATAAGTAAGCAATTACAAAAATTGGGACAGAGCTGTTTTTATTATCCGTACAACGAAAATGCTCATTTAATGAGTGTCAAAGGTCTTTGATTCAAGAAAATGAATAATGTCACAAAGCTTTTCAGGGAACTGGATGGGTTAGTGCTCACAACTTCTTCATTATCTCCAAGGAGAAAGATGCTATGCAAACAAACTACAAATCTATATAAGTATACGAGTGCTATATTCTATTTATTCATTTCCATAGAAAGGAGCTTGGAAAAATAGACAGTGGAGGAAAATGACAATAGCTGGGGAAAAAACTTTTCTCGAGACTTTAGATCCAACTCTGAAAGACACTATATAGTGGCAGTTGCTTGGGGAAGAGAGACCTGAAAGAGGAAAAGTTTTCAGACTATCATTCCATGTTTCCAGAGCCGTTAAGTTAATAGTATAATAATAATAATGCAATTCCATAGTAGCAAAGTATGATACAGAGACAGTGAGATACGCCTTGGTGTTTCAATAATACTAATTTAATGAAAAGTAAACCATTTCACTTTCACTCATTCAGAAGCTCGATCCAGTTTAACCTGACTGACATATGCCACACTGTGTCAATCCTTGCCATTGCGACTGTCAATTTGATTTAAATAGATGCTGATCTTATTCTTTCCAACTCCTCACACGACACCTTATGTCTGGCATGCAGTGTAAATATAATCTCTAGCCAAGAATGTGGCACTGGAACTGGAAACTACACACACACAGGGACCTTCAAATGGCAATATTGGAAAAAGCTGGAAAAAAGGGAAAGAAAGCACGTCCGTCACTGACATGGAGGACAAGCTGCGGCTTGTGAGTGTGTTACTTTTGTAATTTTTATTTTATATATTTATATTTTTGCATTTATAGTGACGCTGTCAGAGGCTTGGCACCATCCCACATCAGACTTTTACCCGGGTCGAAGATTGTACTATAAGAATCCACGTAATGTTCCGTCAGAATTTTGCCCAAGGGATGAAGCTCAGGCTCAACTTCAGGGGAGAACTTGCCTCCGAAAGTGTACGTCAGATGAAGATTGCAAGAGTAAGCGGAAGAGGTGTCTCTGTGATGGAGCTTGTGGACTCAGCTGTATTAAACCAGGTAAATAATATACCATAAATAATACATACGTAGCCCATTTATATAGAAATAGCAAATGCATACCTATGTACATTCACCTTCCCAGACAAATCAACTCAAATCCAAGATCTAGGCCAAAAACCCCTTGCTCTGTCATACATATTTACATATAGCTATAGGTATACTGTCTATATGTAGGTACAGGGCTTGGCAGAGGCAATAATAGCAATGTAATAGAATGATGGAATTTACCTTGCCTATTTGATGTCGGACTAAATAAAATAAGCCCACTTTATTTTCTTTCCTTTAAAAGTTTTTGTTTGTTTCAAATTAAATCTAGTTCTGTCCCTACCGTGCCTATCTACCTCCCTCCCTCCCTCCCCTACCTTCCTTCCCAACCAAAATAGTGATAGTCAGTCACTACTGGTCCACATTTCACTCTCATTCTACCAATTCAAGTTGATTTGCACTTTTAAAAGTAAAAAGATAGTAAAGGGAAAGTGCAGGGATATGCATTGTAAACGCAAACAAAGTTTATCATGGTGTCTGCATATATATATATATGTATGGCCTATGCTATGTAGAAGCTAAAAGGCCCTTTTGCAAATTCTAGTACAAGCTGCAAGCTGACTTTCATATCTCCATTTCCATTTTTATGCACTCATATATGTAAAAGCATAGCTGGTATACTCTAAGCTTTGTAGATATACTGGTAGAGAAAGTTAGTGAAAGCCGTTCTTAACCTTTTCGAAACGGGAATCAATCTAGTCTTACATCTTTTTAATTATAGTAATGTATTGTTTTGAACTTGAACCTTTTTGAAAAGTTGAATTCCTTGTTTTGAATGTTTCTGAAAGTGCCAATTCATAGTACTGGCTCTTTTTGAAAATGGCAATTTCTTGTTTTAGCCTTTTTGAACTGGTTAGTTGCTAACCTTGACTGTTTTTGAAAATGTTTATTTTTAGTTTTGACCTTTTTGAAAGTTTTAATTTCTTGTTTCAAATGCATTTGAAAACGTTAGTTTCTAGTTTTGACCCTTTTGAAAAAGTTACTTTCATTAATTTGCAGAATAAACTATTTTGGAAAGCATTCTTGCCATGGTTTCCTAGTTCCGAATAGGTTAAACCACATGTTTATGCTTTGCATCTACTAAATTTTGGGAACTCCCAAAATTTGCTTCTTCAAAGACGATACATAAACTGTGCACAAGTATGTACACAGATATGAATAGTATAATTATAGTTGTATACACCTATACAGAATCGTAGAAGGTAACTTTCTCCGCCTGTGTACAAATTTCCTTTTTATAGAAGGAGACCTTGTTCTTTTTAGCTCATTCCTTGTCTTTCTGCCGTTGGATGGAAGGGAGAATTTTCACGGACGGGTTGGCCGTTGGTGTTGGCTTTGGCTTAGGCTCAGGCATGGCTATCGTTGCAGGGAAAGTACATACGTCAATGTTGATAGTAACTTGAAACTGTTGTTGGATTTGGATTGAAATACGAAATAGGAAATTTGAAGCCTATGTACATACACGACGGCATAATATCTCTTTTATTTTCTTTCCATTTATATTTGTTTGTATTTGAAGAAAGAAAGAGGGATAACTAAAATACTTACTTACGACTAAAAGCATCCTTAGTTTCCCTCTCAATGGCTTAGTTTTTAGTTATACAGAATGTACGAATGTGGATTGTAATGTAAAAGGGAATGCAATGGAATGGAATCTATGGCTCGCTCACTCCCTCCTCACTACACTAGTGTTTTTTTCTACTGCTAGTCTCCCCGTACTTTCAATTATATTCTAAAATTCCCTTCTTTTTAAATAGGCCATCAAAGCAAAGTTTGGAAGTAAATTGCAAACTTATTATAGGAGTTGATATCAAATTGGCTTAGTGTGTTTAGCTCACTCTGCATTGTACAGTACTACTGTCAACTGTACAGAGTGGTCATGTGTATACATACTAAAGAAAGCACTGACTGTACATACTGCCATTGAAATAACGTTGAAGTGGCTCCGTAAGTCCCGAAATCCATTTCAATGGCTTAGTAAACATTACATTACAGACCCTTGCATTACATCACATTGAAGTCAGTTTTATATCCGTACTTTTATAAAGCAGCTTTCACTTTGACTTTGAAGTCGAATTGAATGGGAGACAGTGTGTGGAGCTGGATGAAATGGCATGAGATTGATTACACTACATTCAATTCTCATTAGACGGAAATTACCTAAATGAAATAGAATAAGGGAAATTGGGAAATGGACGGACGTTCATAGTATAGGATATAGTCAGAAAGTATAGAATGCATTTACACAGATCAAATTGAGACGTTCTAGTCTAAATAAGACAATTTAATCAAATAAATAATGCTATGGTGTGAAGGTGTCAAAACAAGGAGGCACTATGTATAGTTTATGTGAAGGATGAGCGGTGGGGGAAAAAGTTGTTCCTTTGAAATATGACCTGATTGAATTGGGGCTTGCATTTGAATTTGAATGTGTGGAAGGGTGCAACGCAACGGTAACGGGAGTGTCTCTTATACATTTGACAAGAAGGGAAAGTAGGAGTGTTAAGTGGAAACTAGAGACTATTTTAAGGGACACTATTACTGTTCATATGCCATGTACAAGCCAGGATATTCCGACTATATTAATCAAATTTTTAAAGATGTAAAGTTCCATAACAGTAATATTTACAGTGAGTTTGCGTTTGTAATTTTGTGGGAAGGGTACATGGAGGGCTTGTGTGCTACTAGGAAGTGCAAGGCTGTCAAAATAGACTCTGGTTGAAAGAGAAAATAAAAGGAAAATACTATCTATCCATGACAAGATCCTTCCGCGTGGTGTTTAAATGACCTCGAAACGATCGTGTGTTATGGAGTGAGCTCAGGTGTTGTTTCGAATGCTAATAAGCACCCTTTACCGAACCTCCCATAACTTCCCTCCATAAGATTTTCCCAAAAATTATACTTGCGAGGGGGCTTGCAGATTATACGTTATAGAGCATTTCTTTAGTGCACGGCTTTCTTGAAAAAGTGAAATCACACAAAGTGTAAGTCGCATTTTAATTTCAAAGCAGTATTAACGTTCTTGGTGCACTTTTAATGGCGCTTTCAAAAAATGTCAAAACTTAAAATTAATATCTTCAGGTTTTGTAAACACATTAAGTTTACATTTTCATAGTACAAAACATTAAATTAAAGTTTCAAAAAAGTCAAAACATGAAATTAACTTGAAGGAAAATAAAGCTAAAAATATATGCATTTGCCCCCAGCAAGATTTCCTATGACACAATAATTCATTGAAGGACCGTAACTTGCTTCCTTCTCTCTTTGCTTTAGCTTTGTTTTTAGTTTACCTGTAGTACAGCTATTCCATACAAACGTTTCGGTTTAATTTTAAAGGTGGGTTTAATACACATGAACATACATACACGCTCTTTCTTATCCTGCGAGACCACACGAGTAGTGCTTTCACTTCTAACAATGCCTACACAGTGATATGAAGTACTGCGCTCGGCCTTCACTCTTGAATTTAGGAATTATTTATGAGTTTGCTGGGTTGACGTCTTGACTGATGTTTCCTTGTTATGGTGAGTCTCACGATCAGACGAACCCAGTTCAGACTGCCAGTTATGAAAGGAATAGCAAATTGCAGTGGAAAGGGGCAGGAAGTTTTACCTTCCAAAAATTAAGTGAAAGGATTTATGTACGCATAGAATATGGTCATGGTCATAGTGTGTCGTTTGTATCTGAAGAACTACATACGTAATAACATAATGTTTTATTTTATGCACCTAATGACTTGTAACTGGATACCAGATGCCTATATCAGTTCATACAGAACTTGTAATTACCTATGCATGCATTCTGAATGTAGGTCCTTGAAACCTAGCTCACACGTTTCTCTTGTTGTAAATATTACTAAAGTTTTCTGTGCGGGGGCAGGAGGCACATATGTATATGGCAAGTTCCAGCATGGCTCACTTTGTTGTTGTTTGCTTAAGAAAAAAGAGGTTTCCATGCAACCTGTTATGAGTTTCTTTTAGTTAGAAGCTCGTGGCGGCGTGTGGGCGAATTCTTTGTAAAGTTTGTCTTTTTTTTATAATTATGTTTGTATAGAGAGGAAATATGGTTTTACAGTGTTATTATTGGAATTTAGAAAGGGCTCTTTGGTAACTTAAGGACTTTTAAGATTAGGTCCTTGCAACTTGCAAGTTATTAAATTACTATCATAGAGAGATGCATCTCTGACTAACAGACTCCGTAGTTGACTTTCTCCCTTAGTTCCATTTATGGGTGTACAAATTCTATACTTAGTTTGTGACCTTTTGTTTTTGTTTTTAAAGGTTTTTCGAGGCTCAGTTGTGAGTGCTTATTTAGTTCTTTCATTGTTTTCAGTCATATTTTCTAACATAGAAACCACTCCTTTGCAAATGTTTTAGGTACATAAGATCTTAGTTTGGTAGGTACTTTAGGAGTAATGTTGTTAACTTTTAAATACGTCAATTTATGAATTTAGCACCGTTTGAAGTTGTCAATTTTATGTTAAAGTCCTTTGGAAACGTATAAGTAATGTTCTGGGGGCTTGAAAAGATATAGAAGTATACTATATAGGTACAAATATATTTGGCCTTTTTGTACTAGAAAGACTAGAAAGACTCAAACAGAGATAAGTGGTTTGACGTCATTTTTACAAAATGAAAAGGAAGTCTGAATTATTTGCCAAACTTTACTTATAAAACTCAAAAAGGTTATAGGATGTAATTTACAGGGGGATCAAATGTAAGTTCCTTACACAAATATACATAGATACATGCATAATATGCGAATGAACTAAGTAAACGAACTTAAAATGATTGCAGAGCAAGCAACTGAAAAAGCTTGAACCAATGAATAGTGATTGAGATGCAAAATTTTACGGTAAATTCGTAAACGTTGAATTCTTGCCGTTTGGTCTTGAGTTTTGACTCATGACATTTACACACTCCTTGAGAATTTGAGCGTTTCAAGTTGTTTTTAGTCCCGAGTTCCATTTCAGCGTAATTTAGTTTGAAAATAAGTCAACTATTTTATGTTTAACTGATAGAGTGCGCATTTAAATAAAAGTAACAAGCTTGAATGTATTTGTTTGTAAACGTGTGCCATATTTTTTCCTGTGTGAAGTAAAACAAGTATCAGATTACTGATTGGAATGTATCATGAATTAAAAATCATCCTTTTCCATGAAGCTCTCCATAAAAACTGCTAATCAAAGTCAAGTGAAGTTTTTCTCCGTGTAGCGTCTGGAGGAGAGGTATCTATGTATATTATTTACGTAGGGTATCGGTGCATGAGTGCATTAATGTCTTACATTGAAACGTTCAAGGTAGGTACTTGAGGCTCATGAATAATTCATGAATTGAAATCTCTCTGCTAGTCATAAACTGGAGAGGAAAAGGAAGAGGAAAGTCGGTAGTAGGTAGAGATCCTGTGATGGGGCCTTGCAAATATGACGCACAAATCTTCCAATGTATGTAAATGTAAATACATATCTTTACTTGTCCTTGTCTGAAATATTTATGCCGAGGACCTTTTTGAAAACGTTCGTTTCGTATTTTACAACTTTTTGAAACAATGTAAATCATTATTTCACATTTTTCGTAAATGGTACTTTCACGTTTATTCCACTTTGAAAACGTTGATTCTATTTTTAGACTCTTTTTAGAACGAACATTTTATTGTTAGACAATTTTTTAAAACGTTTATTTTTATTTTTAGGCACTTTTTGAAAACATTTTTGTTTATTTAAACACGTTTTGAAAACTCGCTTTCGTGTTGTTGAAAACCTCAAGCAGTATCATCTAATAATTTCTCCAAACCAAATGACGTCCCATATGCGAGGCCCCTTAACTGCATCTGTAGCCGGGGTGTGTAAAATGGGGGAATGGGTGTAATGGATGTAGGGAAATTTTTAGGCATGTTTTTCAAAGTTGGTCTCTCCATCTCCTCCATGCATGGTTGGATGACTGCTTCGAGATGCCTCCTTGAAAGTATCCGCGTGGAGCACATAAACTGTTACGGGGAATTTTTGCATGGCCACCTAAAGCCTTGCCTTTAGCACATAATCACATCACATCACACGGCATAATGTTGTTTTGAGTCAAAACTAAAAGCTCCCAAAGTTACATGTAATGATGTGGGCACTTGTTTTTAAAGCCTCTGGTGGTCGACTCTGTCGTGAGCGGAATAATATGCGAAGCTATTTCAACAAGTCTTTTAGTCTTTTCGTCTGATGACAGTCTTTTCTACCTTGGCCGGGATGGGCTGGGCTGGGCTATTGGCTCAGTAGATGCCCACCTCTCCAATCTGTATTCAAAAATGAAAGAAATCCTACTGTTTGGAAGGCACATTTTTTCATCAAACTCAATTACCAGTTGTGTACATATTATATAATCATGTGTGCAAAATTCTACCGATTTTCATCATATAATGAAAATACTA
The DNA here is from genome assembly GCA_034695205.1 of Dicyrtoma fusca. NCBI lineage: Eukaryota > Metazoa > Arthropoda > Collembola > Symphypleona > Dicyrtomidae > Dicyrtoma > Dicyrtoma fusca. The sequence continues at coordinate 10,700 of JAQFZC010000431.1, forward strand.
CAGATATGCCCATGTCTGTTTTTCAAAATATATTAGTAATTAACGTATTTCTCCTTTTCCCAATGCAAATTAACTACCATATACTGTCATTGCCATCGTCTTTCCAAGGCCACTTAAAATTGTCAAAGCTCAAAACATATTTTGGAGAGCTGTGAAAATCCGGAGAAAGTCTTGCTCACTTTCAACCGGCGATAATACTGGAGAAGCTAATAAAGGCTAAATGCCTACCTTGCTTCCACTCGACTGTAGACTGTAGAGCACTAAAGATTGTTTCCCACTGTTTTGTATTTTAATACAATGGAGCCCAAAGGCTATCTCGCTGTCGCCGCTTATAAACTTTCTCAGCTCACCAAAAGCTAGAATTAATGGGAACTATATAGGCACTGTACATTGTCAATCTAGGAGAAAGCACATACTGTACCATCTACGCATACTTATGCATGTATACTTTGACTCTGGAGGTCATGACAAAGCTCTTGAGATTAAGTTGGCCAAATCTAAAATGGATATTCAAATGGAGATGTATGTATCTATCTACAGACTTGAGCCTAAGCAATTCACCATTTCGATTTATTTTGCATTCCGCTATATCACTGCTAGGCACAATCTGCTTTCCATTTCCATGGCAAATTCTAATCCTGTCTTGCATTCTTCGTTTGCATAACATAGTACTATGTACCTATGTACACAGCTATGCATACGCTCACCATCAAATGTGTGGTTTGTTGGTTGGCTTTGGTTTCGGAATGAATGTGACCGGTGAATTTTGGGAAGGAAGCGGCAATGGCAGTCGCTCTCACTAGTGGTATACATAGTGTAATTTAGTGCCCTATTCCTATTCATGGAGAATACTATTGTGAGTTCCACGTCTCTTTTAAAATGTCTAGATTCATATATAATGACTGATAAGCTTGTACTAATATGGATAAATACTTGTACAACAATTGAACAAATACAAAACGACGTATGTCATTAATGGCATACATGCATAATATGATGTAGGGATAGCTTTTTTTTAATACCCGGGCGGGGGGCTTGATTATGATAGAGGAAAATTGCGTGGGAGGCAATACTATAGAAGCTGGGAGCTGGTAGTTTGAAATTTCAAAGAAATTGCTCTATATGTATATTGACTATAGAGGTGTATCCGTTTGTCTGTCGGTCCGTACTGAATTGGTGAAAGAACTTTATGAACGCATTAATTGAAGACTCTGTGACTATATATCGGATGGGGAAAGGCGGAGTGGCGGTGAGAATGACGTTGTTATGTGATTCATTTGATTGCATTGCTGTCGTGCAAGGGAAGCAATTAAGCAGATTTAATGGGATGGCAAAGTAAACTTTGATAAATGAACTTGTTACTCTAACTGTCCCTCACTGCCTTAAGTTATTACATCATCACTATTATAATTATATATACAATTTTATAGGGGGACACGGTCTATAGCCATTTAGGCCACACAACATGACACGGCCCATAGTTCAGAGTATTTAAACAACGTCGGCTTGTCTGTCCGTTTGTCCGCCGCTTTCACTTTCCATCCTTCCACTTTCCTTGTTATGCACGGCTTGTTGTAATATACTGTACGCTGCCGGTGGCATAGGCCAATATCCATTTGTGCAAGAGTTAGTTCTTGAATTAAAGGAGTCTTGTATACACAACAGAGTCTAAGGTAATTTGAGGGGGTGAAACGCTTTCAAAAGAGGCACAACGTGAAATAAGCTTTTTAAAATCGTGCAAAACATAATATTAGCACCTTCAAGTAGTGCCAAACATACTATTAGCATCTTCAAATAGTGTAAAACATGAAATTAGCACATTCAAATAGTGCCAAACATGCAATTAGCATCTTGAAATAGTGTCAAACATGATGAAATGAACTTTTTTAAAGAGGCAAAACGTGACATTAGCATTTTTTAAAAGTAAAATCATGATGGTAACATTTTAAAAATAGGCACCTTACCTTAGAGGGCATTTATAAAGCAAGGCTAAATATTTTGAAAATATTTTTCGAAATTTTTGACCCATTTTCAAAAATCGTTTCTATGTATGACCTCATTATTGAATGGCCCCTTAGACTTGACATAATTTCGAATTTCTTCAGCTTACACCCTTATTATACATAGGTATAGGAAACCGTGTATTAGTGTGGACCCAAGTGTGTGTATGTACATAATATACAAAATTGTGTAAGTATACTGTGAGCGATGGTAAAGTGTACTTATATACCTATTTTATATATCTGTTGTGTCTACATTAATTTGAGGGAAGCGACGCTGTTTGAGGGTTTTTGAAAGCGATCATTTCAGCTGTGCACAATGAGCTGGTGAAAGCACATGGTTGGGGCTTTGGGTATTTGCTATGAGAGTTAATTAAAATGTCATGGTTCATAATTCATTTATTAACGTTCCACTTTGCTTTCACTTTGACTCTAGCCATGGCTGCGGCTGCGGCTTTGGCTTTGAATTCCTCTTGCATTTTTTTTAATTGTTCCACTATGCACCCCGCATATCCCTTTGTATGCACCTCCCTACATGTATGTAGTACATATATTATATGGAGATGGTCGTTAAAAGACGATATTGGTCAAAATTCTGAGCCTGAATCCAGATGGTAAAGCCTAAGCTCATTCAGTGCTTTTGATCTCTTTTGACAGACATGAAGAACTTTCTATTTAAAAAAAGAAGAAGTGAAAAGGTTAGGTTTTGGTTTTTGATTTTGATCAAATTCATACGAATTCTATCTGTATGTATAGTACATACCTAATACGTAGGTAGCTATAGGAATTTCTGTGGTATTTCTGTTGTTCCAGTACCGATAGTTCAATACCATTGAGAATTCAAGAGTAGGTGGTACTTTCTTCAAGAATGTGAATTCTTTCCCTCGTTTCCATGAGTAAGTAGTGAGCGGTAGACCTAGTCAAGTATTTCCACTCAAAAAGTGAATTGCTAAAGCTAAAAGCTTTTGAGCCTTTCCTTGGGGCCTCCATCCATTCTAGTGTGCGGTTTAGTTTCAGCGCTGGAGCATGCAGTAGAGCTATGTAGTTATGTATGTACACGACAAGGAGGGGAAAGTCTTATCTCTATTTCTTTCTTTCTTGACTTCATTCAATTCGGTGAAATGTGTTGCATTTAAATATGCATGGCTACATTTTAAAATGTCAGGGAGGTCGTATGCACGAATGCCTAGGACAGTATGTATGTATCGGTATAGGATAGGCCTTCATGAATGAAGGAGGCTGGAAGAGCACAATGAGCCGACCAACTCTCTTAACTCTCCGAGTTCTTGAGTCTTGACTTTTAGCTTATTTAAAACTCCAAGGGAATGGAGGCCGTGGAATGTTTTGGTACATTTTTTTTTCTTCATAGTTTTATTCAGTACTTCTGCACTTCTACTCTCTACCTTCCACTTGCTACACTTCAAGGTCTTCCATTTTTAAGCTTTTAGCATTCTGATTTTTTAATGGCCCCCCCACGCAAAGATTACAATGCACTGAGCAACTGGTCCTTTTTGCATGGTCTGAGATTTTACTTTCGATTTTCCTTCATTTCCATGCTTGTTTTGATGGGACGTGACGTCAGCCGCTTCCAATGAATCCATTGGATTTCCAACTTTTTTTCGCTCTATTTCCACTCTAATTTTAAAGGAATTGTATTGTATGTATACAAGCCGACATTTTCTTTAGTGCCGGCTCTTTGTTCCCTGACTGACTGACTCAGTTGAAGGATGGGGTGGTAGTGGCGGTGGTGGTGGTGGGTTTACCACAGAGCCAGAGCCACCAACCAACCACCAGCACGTTCCGATAACCTTAGAATAGAACAGAGCAAAACGTTGGTTAACAACTTTACTTCGAATTCGAATCTTGATTCAATCTTCACACGTTCTGGTTAAAATATTAGGCACACGTCGAGTGTAGAAATCGTTGAAGCGCTTTCCGGACGTAGTCTTTTAGCGGGTGTTGTAGTGGTGAATAAAGTAAGTAAGAACGAGCCCGGCAAGACCCGACGAGAGAGCCTGTCGCTGCTGTAGTAACGGTTACACAAGTTCACGTAGGCCCTTCTGATACGTGGACCATTCTGTTAGTTCAGAAAAACATGTAGAAATGTAGACCTAGGGAAAATTGGGAGGAAATACTGATAGAATCCCGTGGAGCTTTAAAATGAGCATGTCAAGAGTAAAATTGTTTGGTGATGTTACGTATATGTGCAATCCTACACTTCTGGTCGACACTTCAAATATTTGCTGTGTAAAATCCTAAAATACTAAAGTAGTGAAATCCTTCTTCGAGTTCCCAAAAAATTGATTTTTTCCCCTTCTCCCTTTTTGCGGGAGTGACCCAGTAGTAGGATGTGTGGGGATGAAATGGGTTACTTAGATTTTTTTAAATCCCAAGTTTTTTATCCGCTTTTTCTTGAATTACTTACTTACTTTTCAGAATTGTAGACTTTCTGCTGCGCATTGTTAAATTGTACAGTAAATTGTTGTACTGATAAGAAAATGTGCAGTAAGTATAGTTTACACAAGCCTCTTTATGTTACGACCTTTTTTTTTTAAAAAATGTATTAAAATTTGAAAGTTTTATAATAAGGGAATGCCTGGAAGCAGGAATCTGTATGAATAACGTATGCAAATTTCAGGCAAAAGACTATCTGTTTGTACATGGTAGCTTTCTCTAAATTGTAAATTAGGAACGCATAAATGGTAATACATTTTATAAGGATGTACGATGCGATGCTACAATACGATGCGACACAGCCATTGCAGTCAGTGCTTTTGCTTGTTGTACAGAAAATGGTACTGTCACTGCACTGCACTGTCCAGTTGTAACTTTCAATGTAACAGAGTCTTACTCGCTTTCAACAACCAAATCAAACGAAAGCCCACTTCTACAGATATTTTGATTAACCCATCTACCCTGATGGCATCACATTGTAAGCACGGAATGTTATGAATATCTCTGTAAATGTGAAATAAAGTATAGCACACTTTGTTACCATACTGTTCTACAGTTCTCCTACGGTTTAAATTTCTAGCAAAGATACACGAACATTCCACGAGAGACTCGCAAATATGACCTCAGACGACCTGCTATAGAGCAATATTGTGCATTATTGCGTTTTTTTAAAAAATTTATATATATTTCCGTTCCTTTTGCATGACTTTCCAAAAATTCAGTCCACTTATGCCGATGATACTTTTTAAATGAGGCAACATCATAGTAAAGTTTTCAAAATGAGCCAAATATTAAATTAGCATGTCTGAAAAGGGTCAAAAAGAGATCGACAAACACCTTCGAAAGTTATCAGGTAATTATTTGTTTAACGCTCTCAGAAGTGTGAAAATGTGATAATGACTTCTTCAAAAAGTGTTAACCATGGAATAGGCATTTTCAGAAAAGGGTCAAACCCTTATACAGTATTAACATTGTCAAATTGCGCAAAGATTGAAATCGAATACTCTTTTTAAAAAAGGGTAAAATGTGATATTGACATTTTCATAATATGCAAAACGGGAATTTCGCACTTTCAAAAGTAGTAAAACATAAAATTCGCATTTAAAAAATTAATTTTTAAACATTCTAAAAGTGAGCAAAAAGTGCAAAAACCTGATTTTTGCATCTCCATCAAACTGCCCTATTAAAACTAAAACTTACGTCAAATATGCAAGACCCCTTGGTACTCCGTATTTATTGTATCCTCTCGTCGTCCCATTCTTGCCAAGTAAAGTGTCCCTAATAAAAAGAGAAGGACAGAGCAAGAGTTTACTCGCCGCCGTCTCTGACTAAACCGTATTGGACATTTGACTGCACTGTCATTTCTTGAGAGTACACGGATCCGTATCAGTATTTGGAGTTTTGTGTGGAGCAGTGCGGGAAGTAGTATATAAGTAGTGCCGTAAATGTTTGGAGTGGCGACTGGTCCCAACGTGGACATTCACTAATGATGTTTCCTGCCTCTCCGCCTGACCTTATAGGCCAACGCAAAAGCACACTGATCCAGATCTCCATCCGAAAGATCCTGAGATGAGAATGATATGTGTTAGTTTTATGATGCTGGGAAGCTCAGTGTATCTGTATTTCGTTCTTATCTTATCTTGTGGGGCGGTGGTGTGCTCGACTATTTAAAGTTGCAGGCGATCTTCTCTGAATGGGAAACGGCTCAACGTTTTATCTTTTATTCAGCCCAAACAGTAAGGTCCTAAGAATGAAAAAAAGGCGCAATACTATAATGTAGCACATAATGAAAAGGGCGCAATGTTAAATCTACATTTAATGGTGTACAATGGTGGAAATGTTTTTTAAAAGCACTTTCTTCTTTTGGCCTACTTGAAACCCTGCCGTATGTATCTGTTAAATTGAGAACATTGTCGTCCGCACTTAGAACAGATGTACCTATGAATGACTGTCAAATAGATAAATTTAGGATGAAATCTCCTATTAGGTAGCATACAGCTACCTCCTCAGTCATAGTGTAATAGGAAATATTCTTAGAAACGTATTTTTATAAAAGTAAATTTGTTCAAATAGTGTTTACACAAGTTGTAACTTTGAAAAGTCTAATTTTTTCAAGGAGAAAGTGCCTCTTTGTACAATTTTTTGGACTTTAAATATAGAACCTGTAGGGCTTAACCTACTTTTTAGAGAAAGCAATGGGTCCCATGGAAATAAATCAGAGATTTGCATTAGTAGATATTGTTCCTTCAAGGACAATGGGAGTAGTGGAGCGTCTGTATGTATAGACAGGGTGGTGAAAGGAATCTGAAATTGCTCTACTTTCCCTGCCTTCTGTGTCAAGTCAACAAGAAGTATGTATAAGTGCTTTAAACTTTTCCAGTTTACAGGGCCCGGCCCGTTAGTTTATGAGTAGATGGAAGTGATGAGAGGAGACATTCGGGACATCATTACAATAATGATTGGGCTATCCTGGGATTCAACAGACAAAGTCTAAAGTGTAGAGAGAGAGAGAGAGGCACTTATAGGCAGAGATTAGACATAACCCAAGACTGCCTTAACTGATGGCTTATGGATGAACTTATGCACTTGTCAGACACCGTACAAGCTACAAGCCCCTATAGGTAGCGGCCCCTACATTTATTTAATAGGCACGTTCCCATTGTTTCACGTTCACATTACTACCATTTCCTTCCCCTTCCCTCTTTTCTTTTGTTATTCTCAAATCTAGAAAACACATCTTCAGACACAGACACAGACACATACACCTATACATACCTATATGGCCAACAGCTATCCTATAAATACCTATATCAATGTATCAAGTTACACATAAAACCTTCATTGGTATTTCAACCCAAACAAAAGTTTTTCATTAACGCAAGGGGCTCTTCTATGTGCAATCTCTTACAATGCCTCCTGCACAATGGCCCCATTTAAATATCTCTGAAAAGGAAAAGGAAAATAAAATGGGGATTAAATTTTCATGATTGCGCGTCTAAATCTAAAATCCCTCATACTGATTGACGCTCTCCTTGTTTCTCTACAGTATCTTGCCGTGCCGCCCTTTCACTCTTCGTGTACCTTGCCCTTACACCATAACCTTCCTTTTTTATGCGGTCCCTATCTTTTCCCATTGTATTAGGGGGATTGTTTACAGAGTCAATATTTAATTTTAATTTTGGGATGCTACTTGTGTACTACCCACTTGTGTATTGCTTTTATGTATTATTTTTAGATGCATTAGATTAAGACACCGTCGTTATAATTAGTTTATTCGTATTGTTTTTCCTTTTCAACCCGACGGGCCCAAATTCAAAAATGCATGAGTCACCACTGATTATATCTTACAATAAGGAAGAAACTGAATGCGATGTTTTGAAACAAAAATATCTAAAAGCATTGAGGGTACGACCTATTCTTGTAAGATAATTAGCAGACCTTGTCTTAATTCTTCTTTTGAAATCGTATGTGCACAAACAAGGCTGTTTTTTGGCGTCGTCTCTTTGAAGAAAGTTGGAAAAAATGTATGCCAGTCGAAACCTTCAACCTTCAATTTAACGGCGGTATTATGTATGCTTTAGGATAAAAAAACATTAAAAAACTACAAAGTGTCAAGTTAGATAGTAAGAACTTCCTTGGGGCATCGGCAGACGGTATAAGAGCCACACGTACGCTCTTCTGTGAACTGCAACATGCCAAAACGAACGGAAAAATCGACAAACACACAGACACACACACACTTTAGTCTTTAGAAAATATTTTTACTAGAAATTAGGGGGAAAATGACAGAAACTGTACCGTTAAGCATGGAAGGGTAATGTATGTACATATATGAAGTAAAGCCTTACTCTGTAAGTGCTGCTGAGCTGGAACATTAGTTGAATGAAAATCACCACTATCACCTAAAGGCGTACCGTACTTGAGCAAATATAAACCTACATTGTTTTCATGAATTCTCCACGTAATATGATAAGAATGGAGCTGTTTGCTTAGAGTCCATGTCATCCAACTCCGAATAAACCACAATTTTTCTAGACTTACAGTATACAGTAGGTCCACAGGTCATATACACAACGACGGCAATAGGCAGCCTACGGGCCAGATAGTGATACAAGGGGAGATGGAAATAGAAACCCCCTTCGCCTAATTCCTAATAACAGTAATTATAGCAGCACTAATTTCTAATAGTATTAACATTAATGCAATTTAAGAAGCAGGGCTGGTTTGGAACAAAATAAGCACAAGATTAGCAGGCAGGCCCATAGATGAGAGGTCTCGAAGATTCAAGCTTTTACACACTACAGCTGACAGCAAAGCAAGTTGTAATTTTTCTGAAGTTTAAATTTCTATTAGAATTCCCGTGTTCCAAAATTGATCGAGAAAACTAGAAAACCAAGTCAGCTGAATCAAAAGATGAAGTACCTAGAAAAAAAAGTACACATGTAACTGACTAATACACCGGCAGTTAGTGACACGGAGAAACAAAAAATCCCATGAGGCTACACTTACCATCCTCCCACTCTAAGTGGGTAATAGTAGCTCAAGTTTGCATGAGAGAGTTCTGGACAAAAAGGAAACGAAAGCTGGAAAGGAGCGAGGATTTGTCACAAAAGGATAATATTAGAAGGGAAAAAAAGATGAAAGATGAGAGCTGGAAGTGGAAGTAGGTAGAGTGGCGGTAGATAATGCTATAGTGTGTATTTAGATGAAATATGTATCAAAGTAGGTAGATATGAAATTGAAATGCGTAATTACATTCACAAAATATGGAAAATACTGATATACGGCTCAGAATCTATAAGGACAGAGTTTATAGGGCACATTCCGCATCAAAACTTGGAAGGACCGATTATGGAAATAATAGAATTTCTCACACACTTTTCTAGCTTGCGTTGGCTTGGTATGCCCGTCCCAGTAATTCTAATATCCCCCCTGTCGTTCCCTACTACATATTACATGTCGACTTACTGTCGCCACCCGCTTATTTCCCTAAATTTTTCAAAAATTCTACATGCTTCCATCTTTCAAGAGATTTAATTCCCATTTTTTAAAAATGGGTGAAATTACTTTCACTTTCTGTAGCTTAGCATTTTTCAAACAAGTCTGTGACATTTTGTTTAAGAAAAGGCAGCCGTAATTGGAGTCAAAAGTATGTAATAGCCAAAGATGTTTGATGAAAATTCTTATTAGACGGATATTTTAATAACGCCTCTATATATCTATAGGCACATCCTTTAATTGACAGATGTGCAGTCTACTTGTCCCTACTGTCCCCATTCCATTCCCATATTTTAGCACTTGTGTATTTAATCCTTTAAAAGCCACCGGGTTTCTTCCCTTTGCGCTTTGTAAGAAAGGGTTTGTAGGAATTCTGGAAATATGATATTAAAGCCAATAATTCAAATTTTACAAATAATATCCAGAGCATTTGGCAGGCCAGCATGTTATGGTGTGTGTGGTAAGGGATGACGTGTGGCATTTGCATGGTTATGGTTCTTGCACACATAACAACGAAACTTTCCTCGTCTTCTTAAATCCATCCCTGGTTTTTTTATCTCAGTGAGTGACGAAGAAGGAAGGACAAAGTAGGAAGGACGACTTTGGAACAGGGGAGAATTTCAGAACAGAGATTTGCTGAATAATCTTTAAAAGAAGGAAAAAAAAATGTCTAAAAGTTTTTTTTTCTGAGTGAGAGGAGAACATCGTTAGTGTGTGAGAAGTCTATGTTATAGCTCCAGACAGTCCACATAGATTTTTCATGAAGACTTCTATTAGCATTACTGATACTTTCATTCGTATAGTACAGTCATAGTCTACAGTCTACGGACTTCTAACAGTAACATTCAAGTTTCTTTTCTCGTGCATATCGAATATCTTATCATTCTTATTCTTGAGATATTCTTTGATTTCCAAGTAATTCTCCAATTCAAATCCTGTGAATCTTCGCTCAATTTGATTTAGTTTTTTTTCCCACCAACTTTCTACTATAACTCAGTTAACTAGATGCAGAAGAATATCGAAAGCATGGAAGGAGTGGAAGGAAAACTTGTCAACGAATATTAGTAGTTCAAGTGCGCCTTATTTGCTTTCACTTCCTTGTGTTAATGTTATGGGGTTTACTTTGTAAAGCTGCTATCTGCATTTGCAGTCAAAAAAGCAAGTTTCACGCTGTTATATAGAACTTTTTGCCCATGTTTTGATAAGTGTAGAAGGTTCATTTTGCACCTTAGCCACCTCAAGGCGGTAGGGAGGCACATTGTGAGGCCATTGCTTATTACCCTTCGTGTCACGCAGTAAAAGTTAGTGGCTGAAGAACTGCTTCGATAGCTTAAAATGACTACTACTTACTCGCCTCTCTTTGTCGTACGGATGAAGCTACTTACGTGCATACGTAAGAATGTGCTTCGTGCTTTCGTGCTTTATGCTTTATGGGACGGTGGTGGCTCTGGTTCTGATTCTGGTTCTGGTCTGGTTCTGGTAATCGGGAGGGAAAAGCAGATTGCGTTGGTGGCAATAGGGACCTTGATTTGGCTTGCGATGGCACGGTTAGTACGTAAAGATGGGGATGAAGTAAAACCACTGTGGAATTGGTTGACTGTGTCACAGATAGAAATCATCGATCATCATCTTTTCGCTCAATTTGCTCGGAGAAGCTATAAGTCTTGATAGAATCGGACACATTGGCCCACATTAGCTTTGATAACTTCATTCCTTCATTTCATTTCATTCCCTCGCCTAAACACAGAGTAAAGTGTGGTAGTAAAGTAGGTACCTATGTACATAGGTAGGTACAAAGTCCAAACCAAAACCAAACTCAGAACCCCCTCAGAAAAATAGAGACCCTCAAGTACATGGAAGGCGTTACGGAGAGCCGCCGTACTGACAGAATAATACTAGAGAGAATCTCTATCCATTCTTGAGACCCTATAAATAGTCTATATTGCATATAGCTAGTCCATTTATATGTAGGTATGTGTATATATACTTATGAAATGTGATTGTCTCGATTCTCAATTCTCAAGTGGTCTTGAGACGTGACATTACCCGGATTTTCCGTTTCCTTCTCCTTTCACATTCCACCTCAAACTTAAAAAGCTGAACATCAAGCTCACTGAGCACTGAGCGACTCAACCAAATATGTACCTACCGATAGTAGTTCAAGGGACCATCCATAAAGGGCGTCCGTCACCTTCACCGTCTTTTTACATTTGAAAAGGGGCTTAAGTAATGGTCGGTAGGTAAAAGTTTGACTTGGTGAAAGGTGAAATGTTTTTTGGCATGACGTACGTTATGGATGGTCCTTGAGACGGAGACAGCGTCGATGACATATTTTGCCAGCTCTCCTTCTCGCTTTCCTTCTTCATTTCTTTTCCTTCGCCTCGCACTCCACAGATCACTATTAGTATTTATGTACGAAGGCGAAAAGCAATTTTACCATGTGAAACATTACATTTGTAACATTTTGTAAATTGTTACAAGTAACAACTTTGACATTATAAACTACAACGGAGCTACTCACTCATATCTGTTCAATGTTCCCTAATGTACAAGGCATACCGCTCACCGTTTACATTTTTTTCGATGTACCGTTTATCTTCTGTAGCAGAGAGAGAGAGAGAGAGAAACAGAGTAGGGCAGTATCTTTAAATTTGGGGGAAAATACCACCTACATATGTATGTACGCAGGTTAGATACCTTCTTTGTATCGTAACATTGCAACCCTTTACGTAAGTACGTACCTAGGTATGTATGTATGTACATATCTGTGGTTACATTTTTTTCCTAAATCTCTAAAAAAACAAAAAAAAGTTGCTCCAAACATCCAGACGAAACTACTCAAGTGCTCAAATGCTCAAATGCTCAAAATCTGTATGTACGTCAAGTGACTCTGTTTGTGTTTCTATTTGTATGTGCGGGCCATGATTGTAAGATGTACTTACGATTTGGGATTTGGATTTAACCTGATTCTCTCTATTTTATCCTCTTAGACATGACACCACATGGAATGGAATTACTTGCACAGTATTTCTAGGGTTATTTTTACTTTCTCTCCCTCTTCCTTAGTCTTAGTACGTACAGTAGTGTATACTTCCCTCTTTTTCTTCCCAACGTTTACATGGGCTAGGAAGGTAGACGGTGGACGGCGGCGGGATTTATCTGTACTCTTGTTCTGTCGTTTCTTGGGCTCACAGTACTGCGGGTCCTGTGCTGTATATCTGCATTTAGGAAGTAAACCATTATTTTCCTAATGTGACATTATTTACAGCAAAAAATCGAGTCTTTCCGCTCGGTTGCTTGGTATGTACACATTTTCTCTAACTATAACTATAATAGAACGTGCATAGATATTATGTAGGTACTTAGGATTAAAGAGTATGCAGTGCTATAGCTATAGTGCACCATATCCATGTTCATTGTTCGATACATTTTTGGAATCCCAACCAACCGCTACCCACAAATCGACATCTACATCCAGATCCAGATCTACTTTGTCCTTCTACAACATAGATCCAGGAGTCCAGAGATCAAGTGAGCAAGATTGCTTGTGTGTAGGTTCGTCTTCCCGTTTGAGTCAAGAGCAGACTTTGCCGTGTTGGTGGGTCCGGGTGTTAGTACAGTTTATTGGGAGCAGCTGGGTGCCTGTGCGAAGTACATAAACAGTAGAGCTAGTACGATCCACAATCTACAATCTACGGTCGACAGAGCTACTGCTCCTGCTAGACAAACTGACTTGTTCAATTCTCTCTCTTTTTTTTCTTCTATTTCTCTTAAGACAGGAACAGTAGTAGTTTGTATACATTCACATGCTTAACATTTTTTCGGCTCTATTATTATATTGTATGGCATTGCAGATTGGAGTGAATTGAGCTGAGCTTCTTTCCCTCCGCCTTGGATACTACCGTCGTTTTGTATGTGTGCACAATGGGTATTTGTATTTTTGTAAAGCTCCCTGGTTGGACTCGAGTTGCTCTTGAATCTTTTTGGTTTTACTTGTCTTGTTTCTGCTGCACTGTTGTATGTACTCTAGTACTAGTAACGTAGTAAGTTAACTGGATTTAAGGAATCCGGGGAAGGAAAACCTGCATGGGGTTTTAAGAAACTCTGTTATGAGATTGGCATCACATCTAGAATCTAAAAACCTTCATTAAAAGACATGCTGCTTTTTTTAGTGTCCTTCTAACGTACCAAACTACATATCGTATGTATACGGCATTCATAGGAGGCAACATCAAACAAACAAACAAACAAAACGAAATAAAAACAGAGCTTCTTCTATCTCCTGTGCTGTGCTGCTCTGCATTATAATACGGGTTCATTTGCCTGGATTTTCCTATTTGTATACCGGTATCGGCATTTGAGAGGAGCTTATCCTTTGTATACATCAAGCAAATTTAAAATAAAATGATCAAAAGCAAGGGAAAAGGGGGGAAAAGGATGGAGATCTGTAGGGATCGTGGAATTTGAAAATTTCCGAGCTTCCAGTTGGCATCCATGTAACTTAGGACTTATGGACACTTCTAGTAGACACTTTTGAAGACGATGAAAAGGGGGAAACTTTTAGATTTTAGTATTTTAGTCTAGACATGGACTCACGATTACTTTCTGCAAACAATGCATATGTATAGGCATAGGCTCCTACTTCCTGATAGGCATACGGCATACAGGGACAGAGCATATAGACGTGCGCCTTGTGAGGTCTTGTGAGAGTGTACCTATACTTTGATGAGAGTAACAGAACTGTGAAAGTGTACTAAATGTGAGGTTTTTCGGGCTAAATGAGAAATTGTGTGGATCTCATGCTTGATGGTATTGGGAGGGGAAGTTATGAGGTCCATACCGGTTTATTGTGTCCCGGTGAACCGTTAATTTGAGTCTAGTTCTGGGATAGTGGCACGCTATATCCAATTTAATTGAAGTTAGATTACAGAGGTGTGCCCATCTTGAGCACGAGCGTCACTTCTTGAACTTTTTATTAAAGCTCATAGCTTATAGGGTGTACCATATATCTACCTATAGTTCACCTGGGTCCTGGACCCTGGATATATGCATGTATATGGCTATAGCTATAGCTATAAAATTGTTCAGTTAACATTGACCGCCGCGCAGTTCGAGGAAATAGCTGCGGGAAGTAGAAGGTGAAGAAATGCTTACTAAGGGATTTAAAAGTTGAGTGAGTTATTTGGAAACTATTTCATTGGTAATAATTTAAGTTGGCATTGCTTTGATTCCAGACCCGCCGGGGTAAATTGATGATCGGGTTTAAAAGTAAATGCGGGGACATTTATATTTATGCCTATGTCTATAGACTACACTGTAGGACGGATATAACTATATATCTATAAATATGGGTGGGAATCATTGAAACTTAGCTAGAAATAGAAACGCTCTTGACTACTGCAGTGTGTTCCAGTACCAGGACCAGTGCATCAAATCAAGTGCCCAATCCATAGCATTTGGTTTGGTGTTTCCTCGCGGACCGCAGTCAATTACCCACATTCCTAATTGAGATTTACGACCAACAATTTTAACCATCACACACTTTCACCGCCCCAATATTTCCACCACGACCAAGTTCACTGTAGCCACTGCTACCAAGTGTTGATTCTGATGATCGTTCTCGAGAGTGAAAGTTAATATGAACACACAATAAGTTATCAAGTGGTCATCTATTAACTTACAATTACCCCAAAGTGATGATAAACAAATTTATTTCCGTACGCTCAAATAGGCACAGTGCGATAGCTGTATAGGACCTTTCCCTGTGATTCAAGTTGCTATACGCGTCGCACATATTCAAATGAAATGAATTTCAATGAATCCCACTGCACTGCTCCGTATGCTGGTCCATGTGACACGTAAATTTAAAAGTGCGGAGAGTGAGCAGTGAAAGGGTGATGGTGGAGGCTGGAAGTGAAGCTGGTGTCTGAGTTAATTAAGTGGAAAAGTCATGAGTCAAATTTAGGCTGCGGAATTTAGTGAGTGTATGCATATACTGAATTATTTCCCCGGAAATCTGTGGAATCTAAATTAGATTTTTGGATAGAGCGGGGATCGAGTCAGGAGATACATAGTTATGTACGCCATGCCTCACCCAACTTGTCATCATTATGTTACTGTTTGCACCTCATAAATTTTCCACACTGATGCTTTTCTCTCCACTACTGATAAAGTACCGCTCATGGCACTTTTTGGTACTTAAAATCACTTTCCAACTACGACTTACCACACTGACACTGCTATTGGAAGAGCTCCTATGTGTATATCGAAATGGGATTATGGTCCTTTGCTTAACTGTAAGTGCAGACTGCGTGTAACCTCTAAATTTTATGAATGCATGGATTATATGCATGTACATATGTGGAAAGGAAAGTCGTGTAATTTTGTGGGTGTTCCAATGAAAGCTCACTGCGTACTTTCATTTTCTATCCATTTAATGTGCTTTGGATCAACAGCTATAATTTCCCTCAAAATTGTCTACAATTATCCATAATCCATAGAAAACGAAACATTAAAAACTTTTACTAGTAAAACTGCTGACGTCTGGAGGAGTCATGAACTTTAGCTTGGCATTTACAGTAGAATCTGAATCTAATAATAAACTACAACGTAATTACCTATATATGGGAAAGTAATTACGGTTGCTTAGAGGTACACATGTATATGTACACAAGAAAACAAGCTTCAAACTTGGTATTAGTATAGTATTAGTTACTATTACTAAGGAGTTTTGAATTATTAAAGTGTTATAGGATCGTTAACGCAATAGCTATACCACTCTACAGGTACCCCTCAAATTTATGTGATTTCCTTGAGCGAACGTGGGTACTTGAACTAAGAACTAAAACTTTTCTTTATGATTACTATACAAACGTAGGAAATGTGTAGAAAAGTAGAAATGAATTATAATTTCAATGTTTTAAGTTTGCATGCAATCTAATTCATCCAACATCCATCTTCAAAAATACCCTGACATGTTTCCAAATGCCTCCCCTTCCACGTTTCGAGTGTGGGCAGTGAAATCTAGACTTTTTACTTTTATGCTTTCTTTTCTTCTATGTATTTTGTATATGAATGTTTTTCCTATCGTTTGCGTCTTTGCGTAATTCGCTTCAAGATTTTTGATTTCTCTCCTCATATGGACTACTATGTGAGAGAGAGAGAGTGTGTGTGTGTGTGGGCACTAATGACCGTGAGGTTAACCCGTCACGAAGGACGAATGGCAGGCAAGGAGAGTTTATTCCGCTAATTACTTTTATCGCGTCACCACTCATACTAAGACCCTAATTTTATTCATAACTTCCAGCTCAAACATAGTTTCTAATTACTAAAGTAAATAGCCACATCCTTCGTGCCAAAATGAACATGAGTTAACATTAGAGGAGTGAGAGAGAGAGAGTGGATTTGAGTTGAATTCATAAAATTGTAATAAAATTATGACAAGTACTAATTTGTTCGTTGGTTTGATTTGCACTCTGATAGAGAGAGAATGCGGCGACCCTGAGCCACCCGCGACGATGGGCGAAGTACGAATCACGGGGAAGACATTCGGCTCGAAGGCCATTTACTCTTGTCCAGACAAATACCGTGTTATTGGGATGGAGGAAAGGATTTGCCAAGCGGATGGTACTTGGTCATCAAGTCCGCCAACGTGCAAGAAATCCGGTAAAAATCCACGTATTATTATTATTATTTATCTTCAAAACTTCCACCAATAACTTTCACCAGAGTTTTCCCTGGAACAAAATGGAAAAAGGGAATGAAATGCTGACTGTAATGTCTATAGACATAGTAGACAGGGCTGATGGACATGGCATGCTATATGCCATGAAAGTAAGGCATGGAAGTGAAAATGGCAAGTGTTGTCACTATTTAGTAGGTGTGTGTATTGTGTGAATCTCCAGACTCTCGCACAAGCTGGAAGTACTGCAGACTGCAGAGGCGATGATATGATATTGTATGATGCTTATAAACGATGACGGATGTCATAAGAGAAAGCATGGGGAATAACTCACAACTCAACAAATGGGAAAATAAATAGCTAACACACAACTTATATTGCAAGGGCGTAGTTTCATTCAGACTTTTGGGAGGGACCACCAGTACCAGCACCAGTACCAGTACCAGTACTTGGATTACACAATACGAGCATACAGTTCAGAATAAGTCATAATAATAATAATAAACATAAAATATACGAATTTACAGCGCCATTTCTATAAAAGTGACTATAACCACATTATTTTTATGGATTGTTTTCCTACGAATAATTTATTATGAATAATATTTTTATTTCAAATTTTTCCGGATGCATAAACCACGTCAAGCCCATCCAGCACAGACACAGATATGTACGCCAATGAGACATGGAATATTGCACCGCAGCAGTAGTGTAACACGTAATTCTATTTTGGCAGCTCTTCTTCGTCGGGCTACGCTACAAGCCGTTTGTACTTTTTACATTGTTACGTTTCCATCCTTTAGAATCATACATTGAGTGTGTAGCTACCTACATTCTTATCCCCAATGTTTCATTGGAAAGGGCTTCAAGTTAATGGAATCGATACTGTCGACAATCTGTTTTCTATTATTTCCTCCCTGCGTCTGATAGAAAATTTATCACTACTAAAGGAAGAGAAAGCTACTTTTATATTTTATTTTTCCTTTTTTTTTCAAGTATATTTGATTCCATTGTGTACATACACCCAACAACCCAGAAGTAATACTTGAACGTGTGTACATCGTGTAGTCGTTTTTAGGAAACAAAACTTTTTTCGTGTTTGTAATCTTTCAACCTACTGCCTATGGTGCAAGATCTACTACCATATGCATCTATAGCCCGACAAGTATATACATATGTCATTAGTATGTAATTACATGTAGCAGTGTACACTGTACATCCATAAAAATATCTGTAGCCATACAACTTTAGAGTGTTTTCTCGCCTGTAATTATTTCTGAGTCAAAGTGAGTAAAATGAGGTCACGTTTCTTTCTACTTTGTATCCAATTATGTTTAAATGTGTATTTTTCTACTGTAGCCACGTCATAGCTTTCCAAATGACGGTGTGCAGTGCAGTGTACGCTTATTCAGGACTGTAATTGAATGGAGTCAAAATCAAGCTTACAGTCAAAGTCAGGGACAGACACTCTTGTACTTACAGTACATTTCACACTACATATGTATGTATAGGCAGTGGAGGCTAATGTAGGTATGAGTAAGAGGATTGGGAATTTTGGAAACTGTCAACAGCTTTAGTGATTTATTACCGAAATAAATAGGAAATGAAGATATCTTGTGGTGAGGACTGAGGACTTAAGCATGCGTATGTATACACAAAGAAACTACTGTACGCAAATAGGTTTTCATACGAAAATCACGGAACTTTCACATAGCACAAGCAGTTACGACTGCTTACACTTTGAAACTTGGTGTAATTAAATTAGTTGATTTATCACTAGAATTAGGGTGTCAGCACTTGTAATGTGTAATATAAGTCTCAAAAAAACTAAGCTGATTTTAAATGTCTAATTATTTTGCAGTATTCTGCACTGAGCCACCAAAGGTCCCAAATGCAAGGCACAATGCACCTGTGGATCAAACGGCTTTTGATCTGGACACCTCTCTACAGTACCAGTGTCATCCTGGCTACACCACCAACGGCTTTGCAAGGTCTAAATGTTTTTTCTATAATGGCACTTCAAAATGGTTCGGGCCGGATTTTACATGTGAACGTAAGTGGCTTTACATTATTGTTGACTGACTCTGCTCTCATATGATGAATTCATTACATATTACGGATTTTTTATGTCGGAATAGTTTGTAAAATTTTCCATTACATTTTGTATTATAATTTCAGCCATTTCGTGCGGCGTCCCTCAGGACATTCTAAATGGGGTGAGTATAATAAATAGAAACTGCCAACATTGCAGTAATACTATTTTGTTATTGCACGTTCCCTTTTTAATTACTTGTAAATTAATTTAATTTAATTAAAGCGCGAATCATCAACCAACCACTATTACATTTGACTATCAGCAGTATCCACGAAATTTACATCATTGTAGAGTTGAATTAAGTAGAAGCGAGTATATTTGAGGTTCCTCTAGTAAAATGAAGTTTAAAACTATTTGTTAAACCCATATGTCAGCATGTATGTAAGGGAGTGAGGGAGGGAATCAGTTGATGATATGTACAAATGAGTTAATTTTGACTTGACTGTACTTTACTCTGCTACGTGCATCAGAGACGTGAAGGGTTCTGCTACCACTTTCTCTGTCGAGTTACTTATGTGTGTCAACCGGGATTCGAAATTGTGGGGAAAGCCCAACATACGTGCCATCAAAATGGTTCCTGGACTCCAGAGGAATTGCCGACTTGTGCACGTAAGTTCATGACTTGCATGCATTATTATCCTTTGATTGTCTGTGTGTGTGTGTGTGTGTGTCATGTCTATATCTGTATCTGTGTCTGCCTGTCTATTGTCTAGTTGGAGGAAACAAAGCTGAAAGGCACTACGCATACATTTACTTTATTTCCGGACCTAATGGCTACAATTTACTATTTACAGTTTACTCAAATATCTCTTATTGTGACCCATGCATCACTAGGCTACCAACGTTTCTCAACGTCAGTTTAGATACATACAACTGTTCGACGTCGAATTTCAACTAGGATAATTTTTCCTTTGTTCGTGTCAGCAGGAAAAATTACAGGGGATAAAGTAATAGGGATAGCATCAGCACTACTACTATATGCACGTAGATAATAGCTATTAAGAATTGTTTACGGAGTGCAAATTACACATTATATTGCTTTAATTAAAGATGAATTGTGATAAAGGGACGTTCGGCCGTTGTTGTTGTTGCTGCTGCTGCTGCTACTGCTGTTGTTGTTGGTAGCGTTAGCGTTAGCGTCTCATTAGAATTCAACATTAGAGCAGAAAATAATTACGTCTTTCAATTATAATAATCTATACACATACGTAGATGTCTAATGAATTTAAGTAAATATAATTATGTCAGGACGAGTTTCCAGCGCTGCAAGGCGGTCTTTCCACGTTTAATACGTGTTGGATACTGTGACTGGGAGTCACGGATATAGAAATAGGGAATGCCACATGGCACCATGGCAAATTTCCATGACGTGACAGTGTGGCACTAGACTAGTCCAGTAGTGCATTCAATATTCCACTGCACTATTCACAGAACGAAGCGATCTTTTAGAATTGCACACAAGAATAGACAGAGAGAGAGAAAGAGAGAGAGAGAGGGAAAATGTACACTTTCCAGGCCTTCCATGTTTGTAGAATCGTAACAACAAGTTTCATTTCATCTCACGATCAGAATTCGAAGAAAGAATGGGAAGATGGGCTGACATTTACAATCGACCACCGTACAAAAGACTTTGTAATTCAAGAGTAAATGGAGCAGCTTTTCTTTACCTGACTGATTGAAAAGCTAATTGAAATCCTTGAGGCGGAGCCCTTGAGGATTAATTGATTGCAATGATAGCTGAGATTTGTGACTTGAAAGTTAAAATGCTGCTGGCTGGTATCTACGTACTTTCTCTCTTTCTCTATGGCTGGCTCAATTTGAATATGCGGGACGAGTGGGAGTTGGGCTTGGGCCATTGTCATTGTCATTCCTAATAATGATTGATTTGAATTAAACGATTTAAATAATTACGAATTACGCCTACTACTACAATTACGAACCGCATAGAAAAGTCCTATTGCAAATTGTGTCGGAGTCGGAGAGTCTGTTTCTGTGTCTGAGAGACTGTGTGAGTGGTCTCCACTTTTATGAAGGTAGGGAGGTAAATACCAACTTTGTCGGTGCCTTTGTCACTGTCATGGAAAACAGTGGAGGAACGAAATCGAAATGGGATTAGGATGGGAATTATAAATGTTATAAATGTAGATCTAATTAATTACTATAAAGTCAAATGGATTGAGCGTGAAAATTATAGTCTCAGTAATTGAAAAACATACAGCTATCTCCCATCTACATATGTGCATAGCTACGAGATTTGATGGAATGCACAAGTTTTCTTCATAACGATGCGGGCTCAGATTTAATTAATCAATTAAAATTGAATAGACTTGAAATTAAATCGAATCAAAAGTCCCACATTCTACCGAGACAAATAATAAAACTTCCAAGTTTCAAAATTAGCATCGAAAACTCAAAATGCGTCCTTCATTTAAATTCCTCGAATTCCTTTTAATTCAGATTAATTCTAATCGATCAAAGAGAATCACTTTTAACTATACTTAGAAAATAAGTTTTATTTTAATTATTAGTTATTAGTTATTGCATTGGTGGGAGAAACTTCGACATTCAAAATAGGCAGCATTCTATTCTTTGTATGCACCAAGATCGGTCGCTTTTTTAAAAAATTGCAAAGCTCTTGGACTTCAGTACAAAAAAAGGTTTGCTGTGGAATATTATTTAAAGCACTTCTGTAGCCGAGTAACTCACTTTCTAAATGAAACTGTAAAAGAGATTCTGTAGACACCTTGGTTTGCCCCTTTGAGTTAGATTTAAAACATTGTGCGTCTATGAATACGGATGGGGGTTAGTTATTCAGAGGAAATTTGAGAATACTGTAACGGTTCTAAAAAGATAATAATTTATTCTAGCAATCAGTTTTCATGTTCTATATTTCTCCCTTGGCTTTCCCCAGGAAGTGGTAAAAAGTATAGAAAATGGCATGCCGTGGAGTTAGGACGGACAGGGATATGATTATAGAAAAGAATAGAATAGAAAGCCTGGTCTCGAGTTGAGAAAGACCAGGCAATAGGCATATATTTTCCAAATTTTTTTTCTTCTTCTTCTTTTGAAAGTGATTGCAAAATGACTTTACAGTCAAACTATTTTACCCCTTTTTTTCTACTCCCTTTTCTTCGAGTGTCTAGTCCCCATAGAAATAACTACCTTTGACTTTTCTCCCTTTACGTGTCCCTTCAATGCCAGTGTGAGTGCCAGTACCTTCGCCTCCGCTATTCCAGGGGTACAATATAATTTTGTAGAAAATAGAACCCCAGCCAGAACCAGGGCCCAAACTTAAGAAAGGATTTTGTCTTCTCATCTTCTTCGTTTTCCTTTCTCCACTCTTGTAGATAGAATAGAGTAAAAGATATTGTTTCCCAAGACTCTGAGGGATAGTTGCTTTATATTGTTACTGCACTCCTACGTCTACTGTCTGCGGAGGAGAATAAGAGGAGGAGGTAGCATGAGCAACTATTATCACTATTATTATTGAGTAGGAAATAAAGGGCTTTAACGGTTCAAGTGAGAGTTAGAGGTTCGAGAACAAGGAAAAGAAGGGAAAGAAAAGAAAGTAGAAAAAAAGACAGAAAAACTAGGCTATGCATTTACCCCATTGCCTGGTCCTGTCTTCCCTTGTCTACGTGTATACATATACATGGTTTAGCCATAGCCTATCAGTTCAGGAAACTGATATCTCTATATCCATACTGCTGTATGTGAAATCCATATCCATAGTTGTTGTATACACAGGTATAATACACCAATTGTTGAACTTGATTCAAAGCTTGTGAGGATTGGTTTGAGTTACGAACGTTCTAGAAAAGAAATTGGCTAAAAGTTTGAAAATAAATGTCAAAAGGAAATCGGATCAAACGACCAAAAGGAGAGAGAGTGAGAGTGAGAGAAAGCAGAAAAAAACGTTATAGTGGGTTCATACTTGTATGTACTTTTAAGAGAGAGAGAGAGAAAAGAAAAAGCTGTAAATATATTGGTAGCTTTCACTCCACGACTTTCACTTTGTTCAAGGTGTCCTTTCCAAATTCATACAAATACTCAAAAATACAATCGAAATAGACAGAAAGGACGACGTCAACGACTAGGACAGGAGAATGACGCGGAGAGGGAAAACATATTATTATTATATTCTTAAAGATGTTTCTGTATGTATATACAGTACCTGTATACCCTAAGATGGTTTGAGTGTGGGTTGAAAGTGTATGTACATTGAAAGGGCAACTAGGTATGTACATACATTATTATATAGAAAAATTGCATGGATCGACCCAGAGAGATGAGAAAGCAATTATATACATGCCTTTTCCACTTTCACCATTTGAAATTCGACAAGGCAACTGGGTGTTGTTGATGGATTTTCCCAGATGTTCTATGTCCCACACCGTGGTAGTGAACCCGATTGAGATCATCTTCCACTGTACCATTTACACTGTGTACATACATATTAGGCCTTGACTATAGTAGAGGATAGTAGCTGCCCTACATATTATCCAGTAATATACAATTGAGTATGTAGTTGACTAGACATATTGAATGGTGAGCAATGCTCAGAATGCCCTAAATATATAAGGCTATCAACAATATTTTTTCCTCGCTTGCTTTCTCCACTTATCGTTAGTAGTCGACTCCACCGCATATACATACATACAGCCCAATGCCAATGCCAACTACAAAGAGAAGAGGGCCGAGAACGACTGCTGCTGATTTCGTTTGGTTTCCGTCCAATTGACAATGTTGTTTTTTTTCACTGTGCGACCGCATGAAAACAAAATCTTGTTTTTATTTCCTTTACTGTCTACACGAGTGTTCTTTCACTCTCCTTCCGGAGCTGCTGCGGTTTCTCCTGGAGGCAAAACGTGCTATGAACACTCACATACATGACTTGGTGCTTTCACGCTGACTTTCTATTCTTTCTTTGTTTTGAGGATGGAATTGGAACTTTTTTGTACTTTTTCAAGAACTGTAAATAGCGCCTTTTGAACGCTTTAAAGTGTCTACCCAGATAGCATATTTTGCACAGATAGGTATTGTACATACACAGGTATGTCTATAGTTAGGTATAACACATCATTGTATGTAACATTACATTAGATTGAATTAGAAAATACGGACCTTTCAACTTTCTAAACAACTTTTAATTTCCCCTACAACGATCGACATTATATTAATTAAATTTATTTTGGGGTTTTTAATTTGTGTCTGGTGTTCGGAACGACATTGTTGTTGTTGTTTTTCTTGATGTTGTTGCTGCCGCTGCTGTTGTTGTTGCTGCTGTAATGTCTTATTATGTTCCTGTTCAAGAACCTATTGGGGAAAATAATACATAAAACTTTTTTTGTCTTTTTGTGACTACTGTGACCGTGACTGTGACTGTGACTTGGAACACAGCTGTTCACTGTGATCCGCCGGCAAATCCTAGCAATGGGAAAGCGGTTTACTCCACAACTTCCTTCAACTCCATGGTGACATATGAGTGTAAGTATGGCTACATGCTCGTGGGGGAAGGTACGAGACGATGTGGGGCTCATAAGAAATGGACAGGGAATGAGCCGCAGTGTAAAGGTATGACAGAGCGTCTTTACTTTATTTATGTGACTTGTTTCTAATCCTACAGTAAAAAGTTTTAACGTGGATTTTGTGTGTGCCCACTCTTTAAACCAAAGACCCGTAAAATTGTAGGTTTGTCGGACCATGTACTATCAAATAAAAGACATTACCGATTATGTACTTAATGGATTACATTGTTATACATAATTTGTGTGCCACTAGTAATTAATGTGGAACCATTTCAATTTAAGCAAACAGTCAGGAAGGACGTGAGTGTATGGTTGGTTTTTGGTTGGTTATTAATGCGCAGAGATAAACTGTGGAAGTCCCGGGAAAGGTATACTTTACAACGGATGGATCGAAGGGTCTAGAACTACACTTCATGCAGTTGTTATATTCCATTGCCTTCAAGGAATGACTTTTGAAGGGCCTGTCGATAGGGTTGTTTGTCAGTCCGACGGGACTTGGAGTGGACCCATGCCTCACTGTCAAGGCAATCCTTTTTCAAAAACATATTTTTTTAAATTCAAAAATTATTGAATTCTACTTTTTGCCGCTTTCACTCTTTCACTATTTTTATTCATATCTTCAAACTTTTTTCGTTTTCACTCTCATTACTTGCTTTTCTTGTTTAAACGATCAACGGCGCACTTTACAGTGTTATTACAGGACGTGTAACATTTCAAAGGCAAACAAGGGATATTTAGTACCTTACTTATGTAAGAAGCATAAAAATATCAAATACTTTTAGGTAAAACTAATAGCCTTAGAACTATTGATGAGGAAGGAAAAGGTCGCTTTAATTATAGAATCGATTTTATGCGGAAAAAAACAAAGACTCGCATTGCTACTCTATATTGCTTATGCCTTAAATATGCATTTTTACCTAATTATGTATACTTAATTCTTAACGATTAACTTTATTCAAGATTTCATCACCTCTCATTATCAATGTTTTTATTTCATTCTTAAATGAGATCTTATGCAGCGTCGCAATGTATTTAAAAACAATTATGTACCTACCGTATTTCCCCGATTAGTTTCCCCGGAAACTAATTCATAAAACTGGCTTGGCTCCCCTATGATTTACATGTTATAAACCCGGAAACTATTCGAAACCGGAAACTATTTGAGCCCCGGGAATTATTCGGAGCAATACGGTATATGCACTATCACGCTTAATTTCATATATTTCTGATGCCTACTAATTATACTTGTATGCACTGGCAGTGACAATCGCAATCGCAATATTTTTGGTACAATTTTTATTGTGAACGTACGTGATTAAATGCGCTGCGCGAAATGGCTGTGAACTCTTTTGCCTGGCCTGGCTGTTTGGTTTAAAATGAATACTTACTTTAAACTTATTTTGAATGTATGTACAATTTTACTATTGCTGTTATATAAGTGACCTTCTTAAATTTATTTTTTGCGTTTGCCTTCCTTTTTTGCACGCAGAGATACAGTGCCCACATCCTGGGTTCCTAAACAATGGTGACTTGATTTTTTCATCAATATTATATTATTATTATTAATACTTCTACAATCTAAATGTGTTTATACTCTATATTTTGTATATAAACTCATGAATGCA
The DNA here is from genome assembly GCA_034695205.1 of Dicyrtoma fusca. Lineage (NCBI taxonomy): Eukaryota > Metazoa > Arthropoda > Collembola > Symphypleona > Dicyrtomidae > Dicyrtoma > Dicyrtoma fusca. The sequence continues at coordinate 37,081 of JAQFZC010000431.1, forward strand.
ATTTAACTACGTCTTCCATCCAATTACTCAGGTTGGATAGAAAATATTGAGAAAGGCACAGCCCTGGGCAACTCAATAATCTTTCGATGCTTTGATGGCATGACGCTAGTTGGACATGGGTCAGCGATTTGCAATATTGACGCTTCATGGACGCACTCACTTCCATTATGCTTATAAGTGCCAAATATTTGACGACACTAAGTGACCTTTTCCAGGCTCTCGGAATTTTTAAACCCCTATCACATCTTTCTCTTTCACCTACTTATGGAATTAGTTTCGACTTTAGTAGCCTTATTAATATTAGACGAATGTATAGTTAGAATCTACAGTAATACAGAACTTTACATATAGCACAATAGTATGTTTGTAGATACGTATGTATTTACTATTTATGTTAGAGAAAAGTTTTTCCTTTTAACGTTATCTATATCTATACAGTAGGTTTATAAGTTTAGTGAAATGTAAGTTGGTAGTAAGTAATTCTTGTTGATCTCAATTTCAATTAGCTAGATATGTTATAATTTGAGTTGTTGCACTCAAAAGCGTTCCGCTTACAAGACTTTATTGTTTTTCTTTCCGTGTTTTTCCTATGCAGTATCACAGTGGTAGTGGTAGTAGCAGTTGTACTTGTAGTAGTAGAGCAGTAGAGCATGATGTAGAAAGCTTGACTTTGGAGAAAAGGAGTAAATAATTTATAAAGCTCATTTAAAAAATTTACAGCTCCATGTATCGTCCCAGAAGTTGCTTTTGGGAATGTAACCGAGAAGCCTAGCCATGGTTTCTCGAGTGTGAATGGGACGACGCAGTCAGCATTTGTGTTGAGACCCGGGACGCTAGTTCCTCATGGAAGAGTTATTGGCGTGGAGTGTGAAGAGCATTATGAGCCATCTTATAATATTACGCCTTCTAGTTGCAACAATGGCTCCTGGACCCATGCCCCGAGATGCCAACCTGGTATACAAATATCTATGCGAATATCAAACTACCCATGTCTTTAAAAAACGTTCAAATTATGCAAAAGTACTCTTTTATCTTTTTTACAAAAATGTAGATAGCACATTACGATTTTGGGCCTTTTCTTATAAGGGAAGATGTCGTATACTTTCAAAAAAATGAACTAATGTGAATCTTTCTCTATAAAGAGAGAGAGAGAGAGATAGAGAGAGAAAATGTTTTCATTTATTTCTATTTCACTCGAGTTGAGTTCATTTCAGTTGAAGATATTATTATGCCCGAATTCCCGCCCACATCCAGGTGTAGACAGGGAGTAGGTATGGGGAAATGCATAGAGGGGAAACGAAAGAATACCAGGGATGAAAATAAATGTTGGATTTTGAGTATTATTAGGATTTCTAGACAAGAGAATACATAGTTTCAAAAAGTATAACTCGTAATCCCAGTGCACAGTTCATTATTTCTAGATGAATATGGATGCTTACAGATTGTTTTGTTCACTGCTTTCTCCTATTCAGGTTTATGCATTTCCCCAGTCGTGTACGGTCTATAGATAGTCGACATCATATTTTGTGTTTTTCTCCGTCTATGTTTAGTTGTTTTGTGTACATGTGTACGGCGGCTCATTTCATAATGCCTTTAGAGTTTATTCCTCTCATTTTCCCTTTGCATACAGCTCGATGTAAATCACTTCCTAAAGCACCCCGTCATGGAATGGTAATAGCTCCCAAAACCGAGCATAGTATGAAAGCCCGCTACACTTGTCGAGATGGCTACGTTCTCATTGGGAACAACGTTACGGAGTGTCAGTACGGCGTTTGGCGAGGTGATGCACCCACATGTCAGGTAGGCACTTTCAAATATCAGTATTATAAGTGTTACTGCCGTCTGTGCAGTTTTCCCCTTCATAACAGTAGTACAGTAGTTTAGGTTTGCTACATTAAATTAATTTATGAGCTTCTTACCGAACCTGTTTTAGTGTTTTGTATGTATACACTGTACACACTTTGTGCGATTTAAATCTGTCTCGACATTTTTCAAACTTACACAAGGAAAATTTTTACATATTTCTAACTGTACGTACACATTTATTCACAAGAACGTATCACAATAAATATTAACGTTATAGCATTCTACTATATGCAAATATGTATGTACTACCTGTATGTATACCAACGTGCCGTGTGCAGTGTGAAGATTCGCGGAACAGATTACCCTTGCAATTTGGAATGGCATTGAAAAATTGTTGGAATTTGATTAAATTTTTAGATCACCTACTGCAAGTATCTCCCACCGCCGGAGCACGGACGAGTTTTACTGGTGGGCAACATGGGCTTGTATGACTACCGTAATTATGTGACCAAAGTTGCAAATAACCGACAAATCATGTTTGAGTGTGACAGAGGCTATGTCTTGGCGGATGGTCCACAAGGGAAAACGTGCATCCGGGGAGAGTGGGCCCCCAAAACTGACCCACCAAGGTAAACATAGCCGTAGATCGTCATTTACCTCAATGTCGCGCTCTTATCTTTAAAATTAGTGGAGCACTTCCATACCCATATACCGTTAGTGCTGGTCGCTGGTACGCACTTACAATTTGTATGGCTTATAATTATGAGACACAACTAACACAAGGACACCCAAATTTTGACCTAGTTTTAAAATTGCGGACAATCTAACAAGCCGCCAATCTCCAGTGCCTATTATACAATTATTGTTATGTCTACACAGCTATGGCAATGTCAATTGATATGATTGATGATAGAGTTAACGCTAAGTGTACATAATAAACAGAATTAGTGCAGGCACCTATCATCGAAGTACCTACTATACCTTTCTTCTTGTTTGTTTTTATTGTCAATGCAATTATTTCACTTGAATGATCAGAGCTACACACCGGAAAATTAGTTTTTATGTAGGACAGCGAGTTGGGAGGGAAATCAGCCAGTAAATTTAGTAGATTAAAATTGAGTAACCAAAACAATTGTCTAAATACTAAATCCAAGTGCTAAAGGTGTCTTCACATCCACCCACGACTTACTGCATGTATGGACTAACTGTTAGCTCGGAATCCAGGATTCCATTCAAACCGGTCAAGTAGCCGGATTGTGATCGTGAGTTGAAAAAGAAAGAGGTGGCCGCGTAAATACTGCATGTATGTATGCCTTCCCATTCGCTGTTGTACTTCAAATAAATATGTAAGGGAAAAGCATGGGAATAAACTTATAATTTATTTACCCTGCTCCAAGCATACATGCATGTAATACATGGGTGTGATTGGATATTTGAAAGGTGTATTCCAAGTCAGCATCCCAGCTTTCGTTGGATTCGCTCGGTGAGGAGAAAGCGGCGTGCCATCAAGTCTGGAGGTAGCATTGGCATTCGGAATAAAGGTGGAAGTGGTGGTGGTGGCGGTGGAGCTGGTCCACGAAGACAAATCAAGAGGAAGAATAAACATGGTGATGCGGACGATTATGAACTGGGTACGTAAAGAACTCGAGTACTGCCTTGAGTACGATATACAGTTTACATGTGCATGTATGGAGGTATAGGAACAATTGTTATAGCGCCACTATACCTTCAACCTACAACCTATATGAGTACCACCTTCCGACTTTCCCTCTTACGTGCTTTCTCTTGGAGTTTCCCGATTGCCAATTGATTCTGTCCTGTCTGTATTTACATTGAGTGGTAGGTAAGCATGAGGCAGGGAGGGAAGGCGTGCGTAGGTGGAACATATTCCATTTTGTTCGAATAAGTTCTCAAGTTTAATTGCTTGGAACGAATAGGAGATGAAAATCGTGGAAGAACAACCTGGCTAGTAGTTTAGCTTTGTGTGTTTCATTCTATGCTTTCAGACATACCTTTCTAGTTCATATTGCATGGGTACTTTACTGCTGCTACAAAATGCAAGTGTACCTAGGCAGAGTTACATACATATAATCTCCCGTGCCCTGTATTCTCCTTGTATGTAGTACAATGTATGGTCTAATGCTCATGCACAATCATGTATATGTATGTATTATGTGTCTGTGTAGCACCACCCTTCTGTGAGCCTCTGGAAAGTGAATTTATTCAAACGGAGGAGATTTTTGCGGGTGAAGATGAGAATGCAACTTCATTTTCTTCGGGAGCCGTTCTCAAAGTGAGCTGTATTCATGGATTTGGTGTCAATTTACCAAATGAGACTGTACGCTGCGCTCTTGGCAAATGGAAGCCGAAAGTACCACAATGTAAGTTGAGTTTTTGAGTACAAAGTTTAAATTATTTTGGCAGGGGGCTGTGGCTGTCCAGAGTCTATGGTATTATGTATTAATTGAAGAGGTTTATGACTATATAGAGCCGGTTATTACCGATACGTTCCTATACGCAAAATATACTTAAGTATACCGAAATAGAGTAGCTCTTCCTTTTTAATAATACAGACGCATACGCCAAGTCCATGTGGGGCAGACGTGTAATTTATGGGATGTTCTCTTAAACTCTTTTAATAAGGTAATGCATTACCCTGTAAAACACCGTACATTATCCATGGAACATTTTACGATGGAAGTAAGGCCATGTTTTTCTTGGAGCCGGTGAAACATACCAAATCTGTGGATTTAAAATGTACCAAAGGATATATTTTGAAGGGGAATCATCATCTTTACTGTTGGTACGGTGAGTGGTCTGTCGAAGATGCTCCGGAATGTGTACCCGGTAAGTGACGCGGAACTATTCGATTTCATTAGTTGTACAGTCGTTTCATAATCGTAACTTACCGTTCCGTCATCCGTGCCGGAGGTCGTTCGTGTAGGTACACGTAAAGGTACTTCAACAACCGGTACCGGTGTACAATGTGCAGCCTTATTTTTATTATAGGTTTAAGGATAGATTAGATATATAGGTAGGTACGTAGGTAGCTATCCAGTTAGACATGGATATATTCTGTATACCTACATACTTGACAAGTACTTACGCGTCCAGTTGATCGGACTGGAACAATAAAGCTACTGAAGTAGCTGCCACACACGAATTTTAGTACGGATGCTTTGAAGTCATGGAAGAATTATTATTTGTCCGGCCTATCCACCAGATCTTCGTGAGAGATTGCGAACAAAATTCGTGCTTCTGTAGTTTTCGAAAACCATAAAATAGGCAGTAGGTACTCTTTAGTAGGTGCAAAGTATGCTAACTACCAACTTTTTTCTGCAAGCGTGCTATTTACATTTTTGAAAAAGTACTTCTACACCTGCTTAATACAAGTTCACCTTTTTGCACTGTAAAAAAACAAAAGGAAATAAACATAATTTTTTAAGCCTATATAACTGCCACGCTTTTCACATTTACTTATTTGTTATGTTTTCTATTTTTTCGAATCAAAACTTGGGTCTCTTAACAGAGGCAAATGTGAGATTTTGCAACTGTAGATAGTGGGTCTTGCAGCGTCTTCCTTGATACAGAACTTACACAGGGCTTAATCTTTGATAGTTTGATATATAGTCGGAAAATTCAATATGTTGAAATAAATCTCAAATGGTATTATCTTGTCCAATTGCTCTTGTTGGAATTGTATGGCTGGATTTTAAAGTGATTCGAATCAATGGGGAAAGGAGAACGGAACTGAATGGATCAATTGTACAAGAAAAGCTCACTTGTATGTATTATGCGTATATATTTTGTCCTTATTCAAAACATATAGCCTCCTGTTCGCTACCGCCGATAGAGTACGGGAACTATGCGGGAGGATATCGGGCTGGCTTAATGGTCCCCCACGGAGCTGAGGTACTTACAGTAATACTAATGACATCTTTAGATCATTAGCCAAACAGAGTGTAGTTATAGTGGAGTTAATGTCATTGCTACATTCGGAATGTCCACACAATAAATTGCTCAAAGCACGTACAACATTATTGTTTTTTTATTATACTGACCTAATACATAAATGTAATTGAATCGTATCCCCATCGGCTTGACATTGACAATCTCACTCGATTCAAACCCCAAATCCGATCTCTCTATAAAAAGTAACTTCAGACTTCCCACATGAGTATCTTCTTGTTTGTACGTACACACAGTTTGTTGGTTCTAATGTCTTGTTATCAAATCTCATCTTAGGTGGATTACGTTTGTGGTGGAGATTTTAAAAAAATGGTTCAAGGTCCAAGTCGCTGTCACTTGGGCGCTTTTAAACCCAGCAAACCCGTCTGCTTCCATCCATCTATAGCATTGAATTACTCCAGCTCGAACGACCATGGAGATCAAGATCATCATTTATCTGAACATGGAAAGGACAACAAAAGAAAACCATCATCATCTCGCAATCCGGGTAGTGCTTTCTTCTCATTCTCAAAAAGATCCTGTGGAAATCCACCGAAAGAGAAAAATGCGATTGCTTACATGGAAGGAAAGCCGATTGAGGGTGACAGTGACTTCAGGTTTGACTTTTTCCTCATTTATTACTGATCCTTTTCACTCTTCCCACTCCTATGAACCAATGTAATGTACTGCTTGATGCTCACAGGGGAGGAAAAAACGGATTTTTTTTGCTCTCTTATTTTGACTTCGTCGCAAAGAATGTCTTTGATCTAGCAACTAGCAAGAAGTGTCCAGCCTAACGTCAACTAGTTCCCTCGTAAAGGGGTTGAACAAAACTATAATTCAGAGCATCAAATTGTTGAAATTTTTAAAATGTTCCAAACTTAAAATGGCGAAATGGTATTAATTTTCATAAAATAAATTCTAATTTGAACTTACTACATCGAAGAATCTAAAATAAATTTTAGTTCCCTTCCCGGAGAAGCCTTCCTGCTTCCTACGAGCCCTTCACCCTTTCTTTGTATTTAATGTGCTATGGATTTTGCGCGCTCAAACGATAACAAAAAGCGGGATAGCTAAAAGGCTGGCTTTGTGGCGTAGTTTCATTTGACATTTTGTCAGGTAGGGTAGGTGTGTGTAAATGTGATAAATACTTAAATGTGATAATTCATTTTTTTAGTTAAAAAAATTCGATGGAATCTTCTGCCTGTTTCATTTTGGATACAATTAGCCGTTGAGAACATTCTGTAAAATTTGTGAAGGGATCGGTTCAAAAACGAGTCCCCAGTAAGAGTGTAAGAGATTATCACATTTAAGTACGTATCACATTTACACACACCTACCCTATTCACTAAACTGTTCAATTTGGGTGCTTTTAAATTAAAAAAAGTAACCAGAAACGTATTTAAAAATCGTTTTATTAGATCAACAATTAAAATTGATTTTATTTTTGTTTCGCTTTACGTTTATGTGAGAGAGAAAGGAACGACTGGCGATAAAATTCAGTGAGCACATCCAGTGTAGTAGTGGAATGGAGATGGACTGGGGGGGGGGTGTCGACTCAATATTACTCCATCTCGAAGAAACATTTCATTTTCGTTTTAAATCGGAACCCATCACCCATAGGCAATTGAGTAATCCTTCCGCAGTATAGGATAGGCAATCAAATGAAGTGTAGCAGCAGCCTAACAGTTGACAGTAGATAGTATAGTGTCTATTATTGAAAGAAAAAAGCTCTCATTGACTGTATATTGATTACATGAAGATGGAGGTAATAAAATGGAACATTATTGTAGTCCAAATGACTTCTGGAAGCTCTCAAAATTATATGCAAGCTAAAGAAAATGGTGAGATGGGGTACATAGTAGTATCAGGGGCCAGAGGGGTACTATCAGTATAGAGTCGAGAAATAGAGACTAGATAATGATAATAATGCTAGTATATAATATTGAAAAGGAAATGAGAGTAGACTTGAGCAGTGTCATAGAATAAATTATCATGACTCCCTTAAAGTTGAGTTCTAACCCCCGTGTGTTGAGCAGAAGTTCAAGTCTTATTTTTTTTTTCACTTCAACTTCCACGGGAATGGTTGATGATGTCGTTGCTGATTCAATTTTACATGTCTTCATACAGTTTTCCAGACGGAACGGAGATCCTCTACAGATGTGTGACGATCAAGCCCAAAGCCAAGAATCGATGGAAAGTTTCTTGTGAGGATGGGACCTGGGCTGGAGCCGCACTTCCTTGTGGTAAGGACTCTTATACGACCAATATCATGATCTTAGACACTCACTTTCGAGACAGGTATACCTCTAACCTCATAGAAAAAACAATAATGAACTCTGAACTCTATAAGAAATGATGGATACTGTGCGACTTTGACTCGCAGAGGGAGGTCCTCATCATTTTTTTTTGCAGTCTTAAACTATTGATTGCCAATCAAAACTTGTTGTAGACGTCCCTCTACAAAATGAGAAATGGTGTTCACGTGGAAAACTGAATAAAGAAAATATCCTGGGAATATAAAAATAAAGAAGAAAAAAAAACAAGCTAAAAATAAACAACGTTTCCTATCCCCCCACTTTGTACTTTGTATAAGTTCATAGTTCGTAAGGTTGTTGTTGTTGCGTATTGGTTGAGTTTACTTTTGAGCACGTTGTGTCATGAACGTAACAAAGGCAATTTTTCTTTTTTCTTTGTTCACAGATGACGGGGAAGGATTGGTGGAAGTTGTGGTTGGTGTCACCAAAATGATCAATGGGTCATGCTCATATCATAAAGATGAGGAGAATGTGGCTACTTTCTACAATGATCAACATCTCACGAAGGATATCCTTGATTTTCCATCGGGATCTGTTTTGGTGGGGAACCCTTTTATGTTTTTATGACGGCTACATTTCTTTAGGACACCTTTGATGTTTTGCAATGAGTTGGTTACGTTATTTGTTGTTTTCTTGCTTTTTTTGTTTTTATTATTATATTGGGTCTAGCTGGGAAGTTTCGGTTTTCGTGTTACAGAATATATCAGTTGTATTGGAAGGGAAATCTGCCTGAGGGCCGCGTAAACAGAGTGAGCTGAAGAGTATTAAAATTTTCTATCGTTCTCTCAAGAGTAAAGTCGGACACACCCGTACTATTCATCATTTTTATTTTTATGCAGTCAGCTCATGTACAATATGCCATACGATGAAAGTTAAGAACACGTTTTGGTATTTGCCACTTGTGCGGTTTGGCACATTTTCTTTTCTCTCCTCCTCTATTTGGTTTTGTCGCACTACTGAAGTGACTAGTGACTGAGATGGGGGAACTAAGTTTGTATAGTCGGATGGAACTGACTGACTATTTGATAATCCAATCTAGGTTTCACGATGTTCTGATATTGGCAAGTACCAAATGTCTGGGAACTCCCGTCGTAAGTGCGTGTCTGGACTCTGGCTTGGAATGAGTCCGAAATGCATTGGAAATTCTCAGCTAAACGACTATGCACGTGAGTGGTTTTTCTTCTAAACTGAAGCGCTCAGTAAAAAACATTTCTTTCGTGTCTCTCAGTCGAAGAATATACATGGATAATATAGTACGCTCTTCCCTCTCTCCTTTCCCCAATAAACGTTCCCTGACTGTTGAAAAGCAGGCAGCTCGCCAAATTGTTCCGAATTCTCAAATTTTACTCGAATATAAATGATAGCTGATTTTAAATTACCATGCAGTGGGTAGCCCCGCATGAGCCCAATGCCAAAAATATTCACTTCAGGTCTGCCATGCATACCAAGTCATGGCAGGTAATAAAATAAAACATACCTTTAAAATATTAAAATTGAAAGTTTGAGTGTAAATTATTGGAAGGCGATAAGTGGAGGAGTTGGTTGATTATAAAAAAAATGTTTTTTGATTATGATGTATGAACTTAGCTTTCTACTTCATTTTATCTCTGGATACTTTTATGAATGTAGATTATAACTGCTAACTAATTTACCTAGAAATGTGTCATTCAAAAAAATCTAACTCAGTAAACTGATTTTTTCTAATTCGATCATTTACGGACTATAAGTAAATAAGCATTTCGCGTAAATTGCCTAAAAATGGTGAGTTGTTGTTCGTGCTCGATACAGACGTCCGAAAATGAAGCTAGAGGTTAAACTAATAGAATTATCAGATCAGTAAAAACAATAACTCTACTTTCCCCCTGCACGAAAAATTCGATTGTCCATCTCCGTCTCCGACATATGCTCTACAACCCATTGAAAAATAACAATTTTTGTGTTTTTTTCTGTCCGAACAGTGGATAAGCCACCGACAATCTTGTTTCGATATGTCAACGGTTCCATAATCCAGACCAACGATGGAAAACTAGTAGTCTACACAGGAACAACGCTTCACATGGAATGTTTATGGATTCGAAAATTCGGAACTCCAAAGTGGGAGATTGCAAACCCTCACAAGTAAGACAGCTAGCAGTTTTCTGCATGCTGGTTTAAATTATTCTATATTCTTTGGAAGTTTTACTTTTTAGTACCAACTTTATTGCTTGGCTTCTATTCAGTATCATTGGGTACAATTTTTCACGGCGTTGGACTGCATTATTTACGACTTAATAAGCATGAGAGGATTTGACACAAATGATTTGCCTACTGTATAAAGGTTTCCGATAAAATTCTAGGAAGAGCTCAGACTTACTCTAATTTTGTTCGACTTCTACAGAGCAAGAGAAGAAAAGTTGGAGAAAGCTAATGAGGACAAGGATCCAAAGGATATAGTCGAGTATACGAAAAGAGTTTACGTTGAAGGTTGGGCGGCGGATGAAGCAAGAGATCCTACTTTGGAATATCGAATAACGGTTGACAATGCTCAAGAAGATGATTCAGGATTATATACATGCGTCACGCCAGCCCGGCACAGACACAAAGTTGAGGTTATTGTCAAATGTAAGTCCAAACATGACAGTTGCATTTCCCAGTGCATGCGGATCTAACAAAATTTCAGAGTCTAACCCTGACCTATAGATGATATGAAGTAAGGGAATTTTTTCAACCCTATGCATGCTGTAAAAAATTGATTTTTTTCTTTTGACCTTGTAGCCGTCGATTGCCGCCCATTACCAGAACATCCGGATCTAATATACTCAACAAATAGCACTCAGCTTGGAACCCAAGTCACTTTTAAATGTCGCAGCGGAAACGCTCTCGTAGGAGCCCACGAACTGGTTTGCCTCGCCTCGGGCAACTGGTCAGCTATCCTTCCTAAGTAAGTGACAGCAATTCGAACCTAGAGCCCTTCATAAGAAACGGCAGTATTTTCAACAGGGCGTGTAAAGCAGTCTACTGAATGATTTTTGCACTTTTTCAAATATACAGTTAAGTAGTAACAATGCTAATATGACATTCCTTTGCATTCTATGTCTGTGATGCAGATGTGAAAATGTGGAGTGTGCTGACATTTCATTACTCCCTGCAATGGCACCACTGGCTTACACTACAACCACCAAAAATGGAACTCTCAAGAAAAATGAGACTGCCCCACCAAAGATTACTGTTATAAATCGAGACGTTGGTGGCAAAGTCCTATTTACTTGTTCACAAGGGTATACTATTCAGGGAAGTTCTGAAGCAATTTGTCAGTCGAACGGCGAGTGGTCAAGGTATAACAACGCATTGTTTCGAATAATTGTAACCGCCCTATAATTAGTTGCCTACGTTTATACAGATACGTTATGTGCCTTAAATATTGTAAATATATGAATGTCTGACCAACAGTGACACGGGTAAGTAAGCGCACCCCGTAGTGAATTTTGAAGGTGATGTGTGTGAATTGTATATTGTTGTTCCAGTGCTATTCCACTCTGTCGTGAAGTAGAGTGTCCCGAGCCTGCAGCTCCTGAAAATGGGTTCGTGTCCGGGAATCCGCCGTACAAAGCGGGAGATTTAGCTCAGTTTGATTGCCACCAAGGATTTATGATGGAAGGCCAGCCCATTGTAGCATGTCAGGACAATGGGAAATGGTCGAGAGCATCTACAGTAAAATGTAAATGATTTTCCAGCTGTTAATGTATTTTTTAAATTCAATCATAGAATTTTGATAGGAAAATAGGTTACAGAATTGATTGGGAATTTGCATAGGTGTGCAGGCGTGCACGTATCCGGGAACTACGATCGGTGGTACGATTTCCCAGGTAAAATTCTATTATGGGATCCAAGAGACGGTTACATTCGACTGCACCGACGGCTATGAATTACAAGGTGCTCGGATGCTCCATTGTCTGAAGAATGGGAAATGGTCAAACTCAATCCCGGTGTGCAAGTCGGTCTTGGATAAAAGTGACGGCGGTAGTAAGACTGGGAAAAAGTCGTAGATTTTTCTTCCATCCTGAAGAAATAGCAGCTGCTATGCAAGTCAAAGAGAAGCTTATCATCGTAGATTTCAGTATAATGATTATCAAAAAAGACAAGTCCAACAAATCTCAACCAATATCTTCTTAAAATTACTACAACTAACAATAAGTATAAACAATGCATTACAATGTACGATGATTATATTATAACAAATCCGATTTCCACATATAATTGTATATTATATTGTAAGCTATAGACGTGTAAGCAGACGATAATGCAATAAGGAAGAAAATCGTTCACTCCATAGTTGGTACATTGTTATTAATGTTTGCATTTGACGGGCATTGGTGTTGTTCCCTTTGCTGTTTGGAGAGTATTTCTACATTGTCTTGCACTTCAGATGTTAATTATGATGCAAAAATTCCTTGCATATTGTGTGCAATGGTTAGGACGGGATATTGTTTGACAAATGACAGGACTAATAACAGTGTACCATAGTTGACATGCTTTAGACAATGTTTCTATTTTTGATAAGATTATCCTTGCTTACTAACCGGGTGTCTGCCAAGCTTTTACTTTATTATGTCTGTTATTCAGTCCCTTCAAAGGTGTCATTTATTTCCGCTAGACGAGTTAATTTTCCATGTGTAAAACCTTCAGGTTTTGTTTTTATCTTGTCAAACTTCTGAAACGTGGGTAACCTCCCTTTTGTCATTGGTATTCCCTCAAATTGACTGTAATTACAATTATTTACCTTCAATTTTAGCCGAGCATTCCTTTCACAGACCATTTCCATGAATGTTATTCATTTTGTAAATTCGATTCTTACGTTACGCTTTCGTATAAAATATGCTTATATCAGGACATACAGGTACTTGGCTTCGTGTCTCCTGGCTTTACATTTCAGTGAAATTTAGAAATATGCCTATTGTTCAGGGCAGTGCAAAATGCACGCCTTGGTATTGTAATTAAAGATTCACGTATGCTCCTTCGATGCTGAATTTAGTTTAGTTTAAAATTTTAACAGTCGTTCTAGTGTCATACTGTCAGAGCGCGTGTTCACTGTCGAACCCCACTGTTTTCGAACGCCATAAATTACCTTAAGAATATGATTTTGGCTAATTAATTACTTTCAGCATATAGAAGTATGTGTATTGTCTTTTTCTCGAGTTTTTTGGAAAATGTCAGTAACCCTAGTACAATGCAGATACATTTGCCGAGAACGTCCATGAAGCTAAATGGTATGCTCTGCAATACATGCTACGATGATATGAATATGAAGTCTATACGGCAAGATGACGATGACCTAACTAGTAAGATGCGGACAATAATTGTTGCATTGAATCGAAGACAGACACGGCAATTAAGCGCATTTATAGCCTGCGTAATTATTAAATCATCTACGGGCTGTGGCTGGATGCAAGCGTGAAGTTGGTAAGGGTGACGGTAATGAATAATAAGGGCGAACCGCATGCCTAGCCGGAAAATAATTATAACTTTTTAATTCTAACTGTAATACTACATAGCTTATGCCATAACTATAAATTAAATTGATTATAACATTATGATATAATGACACATTTTTAGCTATCTCTCCCAGCTCTTTTTTCCACCAAATCTAACTATAAATTATTCATAAAATTAATTCCTTACGATGGGGAATGGCAAGCTCACTCATTCATTATAGATGATGCTCTTGCCATTGCTAGAATTAAATATAAGTAATTATATAATTATATTGTTTAATAATTTGAAAAACGATGTTATATATGAGATGCATATAATTTGTAATAACAGCACATCCTACAAAACTAATAGGTACATTTACATTTTACGCAGATAAGAGATCCATCTTTACGTCAACACACACAAAGTAAAATTATAAACTCGTTACATAGACAATTAATATAATTTCGAGAATTTTGCATTTAAGTTGAGATGATGAGTTTCATTCTGTAATTATACAGTAATTAAAGGTAATTAAGTTAATACTGCTGTAATCTTTATTACTATCACACTAACTTTACAAGTACATATTCAATACAAGTAATTACCTACTAATAATAATTATGTATGTAGGCTAAAATTAGTTTACACGGAAATAAATATTTGAACCCTATTTATTATTGTAAAAGGTTGTATTTCTTTTAGACTTACATACACTAGGGGTTTGTTTTTGTTTTTAATAATGGTGCCAAAAAATTAGAATTGTTGCTAAACTAGTAAGTAAATGTATGTACATAATTATTGTTATGCTTTTTACCTTTACTTAAGTACACCTACCCTCTATGTTTCGTCTATAGTCACTCTCCACTACAGCTATATAAATGGTAAAAAAAATAATAAATAAATATGATTAAAACTAAAGTTATTAAACTAC